>SEYY01023862.1:25000-37500 GCA_009176605.1 Armadillidium nasatum
TTATTATTATTATTATTAATATTATTATTATTATCATATAAGAAGGTAGGTAGTGGCCATACAGAGGATTATAAATAATAATCGGATATGAAAAAACTTGTTCCCGTTGAACTTCCTCACTTTTGTGACCGATTGTTCAAAAAAAAAAAAAATTCGATATCGTAAAAGAACAAAATGGTAATTGAAACGAATGAAAGAAATAAATGCAAATAGGTTACCTTAATTATTTAATTGGAAAAGGATCTAACCCTAAATTTATTTTCGTTGATGAGTCCAATGATAAAATATGCAATGATGATAACAACCAAAATAAATATTGTATTTGCGAACAACAGATTCTTAGAATACCGACCGACTTCATAGAAGATAGGACGCCTAGGCTAAACAACTGACTAAACTTCCAACAACTTTCAATTTCAAAATCAAAACTCAGTTTATGACAAAACAGTTTATGCGAAGATGATCATCAATAGTTTTTAAATCAAGATGAGGATTTAAAAGGATTTTTTGGATACCATTGTAAAAATCAGGCAAATACATGGTAAAATTACAAACAAAGTGAATAATTGCAAGCTTTTAGCGCCCTCTAGTGACAACAGTAGGAACTACCTCTCTCTCTCTCTCTCTCTCTCTCTCTCTCTCTCTCTCTATATATATATATATATATATATATATATATATATATATATATATATATATATATATATATATATAATATATAATATATATATATATATATATATATATTTTTTTTTTTTTTTTATTTCTCCTCTGGGGCAAAGGCCAGAGGCCTACCATTGTTCCACCAGAGTTGGGAGGAAAGTCGGAAACATGGTCAAATTAAAGGCCGACATGACCTGATACACGGCGTTTAAAGGTGCTTAAGTCATAGGTAGTTGGGAAAATAGATGAAAGAAGTGTGTTCCAGACTTTACCAGTAGAGTAAATGTAAGATTGAGCATAGAGGTTAAGTCTGGGGTCAGAGAGTTGGACAGAGAAAGGATGAGACTGTGTAGAAAGACGAGTCGCACGAGCCCTTCTTAATGGAGGAGGTATGCGACGAGAGTTCAGAAGAGCAGGTGTCCATGTAATAGCGATAGAGAGAGTGACGCAACATTTCGACGGGCAGAAAGAGATTGGAGAGAATTAGTGAGAGCAGGAGAATTGATAAGGCGAAAAGCTCTAGACTCCACCTTTTCCAGGAGAGCTGTGTGTGTGGAACCACCCCAGATGTGTGACGCATACTCCATACAGGGGCGAACAACACCCCTATACAGAGCAAGCAACTGGGGTGGTGTGAAGAAATACTGAAGGCGCCTCAGAACACCCAACCTCTTAGAAGCTTGTTTAGAAAGAGAGGTAATGTGATCTTTCCAAGAAAGATCACGAGAAAAAGAAACACCAAGAATATTAAGGAGAGATGAAGGTTTGAGTTGAGTGTTTTCGAAGAAGATATCGTAGTTGTGTGGAAGATTGTGTCGAGTAGAGAGATGGAGGAATTGAGTTTTTGAGGCATTGAAAACGACCATGTTTTCTTGCCCCAATGGAATGAGAGATGATCAGAGGTTAGTTGCTCCAAGGCCACCCTCCTTGCCTCTATTAAAGTTGCTGGAAGGCGTCTTTCAAAATGAAAAGAATAATGAAGGGTGATCATCAGCATAGGAGTGGATAGGAGATGAAGTAAGTAGAGAAAGTCATTAATGAAAAACAGAAAAGTGTTGGGGATAGGACAGATCCTTGAGGAACACCACTATTAATAGATTTATAGGGTGAACGGTGGCCGTCTACAACAGCTGCTATAGAACGACCAAAATCAGAGAGAAGGTCACAGAGAAAGGATAGATTCGAAAGAGGGAAGTTTGGAAATCAAACTTTGTGCCAGACTCTATCGAAAGCTTTCGATATGTCCAGCGCTACAGCAAAAGATTCACCGAAATGCCGAAGAGCAGAGGACCAAGAGTCAGAGAGAAGGGAAAGAAGACACCAGTAGAGCCTTTTTACGAAAGCCATACTGGCTCTGAGATAAGATTAGAAGAATGAGATGTTTCCAAATCTTCCTTAAGGATAGATTCGAAAACTTTAGAAGAACGGAGGTTATAAGAAATAGACGATAAGAGGGCTGAGAGGGGTCCCCTTATTCGGCACAGGCTGAATGAGCGCACGTTCCAGCAAGAAGGGAAGGTTGAAGTAGAAAGACATAGACGAAATAGTTTACCAAGGCAGGGTGCAAGCTCGGAAGCACAAGTTTTGAGAACCACAGAGGGATACCATCAGGACCGTACGCCTTCTTAGTATAAGCTCAGAGAGAGCAGAAGTGACGTTCTTAGAAGAAATTCAATTTAGGCATAAATGAGTATTATATATATATATATAATATATAATAGGGGGAGACGTAGCGTCCGTCCGAGGCGATGCAAGTACCCCCTTGGGCATAACCCACGGAGTGATAGAATGGGCTAGACTATTCCGTTTCACTCCGTTGCCCTTTGGTTCGTTCCTTTTCGCGTTTCACCTTCTCAGGGGGTTCCCTAGCGTACCCCCGCCTCACACTGGAGTGTCTATGCTCCAACTACCTCTCCACCCCAATTCTTCACATGTCCCCACATTTTACATGCACTTACTCTTACATTACCTAAAACAAGCAAATAAAATGGCGAACCAACAGCTGCCTCGGAGATGCTTAGGGGGGCGGCATCCAAAGAATGCCCCTCAACCTCCACCCCTCACCCCATCATCACTTGGGAGTTGGCGGCCTCCGATGATGGGGATGGTGCCGCCATGACCCGGCGTCCGGCTTGCCCCGATGCACGGTCTTCTTTTTTCATTAATTTCTGCAACATTCGCGGTCTTTTTTCTAATTTCCCCTTTGTTGAACACCATCTCTCTTCTTCTAAACCTCATCTCTTATTTCTAACCGAAACTCAGGTGCTTGAGTGTGTGACAGCAAACCTTATTCTGTTACCTCCTACTGTCTCTATCCTCAATTTTCAGCCAAAGGCGGTTGTTGCGCATATGTGCGCAACGATGTTATTTGCTCTCGTGTCTCTGATTTGGAGTCTCATGAATTTTCTACCTTATGGCTTAAGCTCTCTTGCAATTCTACTACTAAATTTATTTGTTCTGTCTATTATCTCCTATTTTACTGAACTATAAAAAAATTCTTCGACTATTTAACTACCAAATAGAGCACATTTATCCTCTTCTCTTTCTCTGAAATCATCTTTTGGTGATTTCAATGTTCACCACCGCAATGGCTTTCTCTAGTTCTCAATCTCCAGCCGGTGAACTCGCCTTCAACTTTTCTATCCAGAACAACCTTGAGCAGTTGGTGCAACTCCCTACCCGTATCCCTGACCGTCTTGGTGATGAACCCAACATACTTGATCTTTTCTTAACCTCTAATCCTTCTCCTTATACTGTTAAACTCTTTCCTCCTCTGGGTTCATCCGATCACCTTCTTATCTCCATATCTTGTTCTGTCTCTTCAAGTCTTCCGCAAGAACGGCCCCCCTTCGGCGAGAGACGTTTGTGGCATTCGGTGCTGCTAACTGGTCAACTTGCGGTGTACTTCTCTGATTTCCCATGGAATGATTATTGCTTTCGTGGGAGGGGTCCTCGGAGTGTGCTGAGCGTATAACCGAGGTGATTCTCTCTGGCATGGAAGCGTACATTCCATATTCTTTCCCTTCTACTAAACCTAACAAACCTTGGTTTAACTCTGCTTGTTCTCGCGCTATCCGCCGCAGGGATACTGCCTTCAGAGATTACCGTCGTCTTCAAACTCCTGAAACTCATGCTACTTATATTTCATCCCGGAATCGTGCAAAATCTATCTTCAGATGCAAAAAACTTTTCTCCGCCGCAATGCAATAATCTTTCTGGTTCTTCTTCATCTCGCCTTTTTCATTTGCAAAAAATGTCAACTCTAACTTTGCCTTCTTTCCCTCCTCTAGTATCTTTCTTTGGCACAACTGCCATTTTACCTTCAACTAAAGCTGAACTCTTCGCTCAAACTTTTGCCTCTAACTCTACCTTGGACGATTCCGGAGCTATTCCTCCTCCTACAACCCCTCCAACTCATTTATGCCTAACATTGTAATTTCTTCTAAAGATGTCATTTCTGCTCTCTCTGAGCTTAACACTAAGAAGGCGTATGGTCCTGATGGTATTCCTCCTGCGGTTCTCAAAACTTGTGCTTCTGAGCTTGCACCCTGCCTTGGTAAACTATTTCGTCTTTGCCTTTCTACTTCGATTTCCCTTCTTGTTGGAAACGTGCGCTCAAACCTGTACGAAGAAGGGGACCCTTCTCAACCCTTAACTATCGTCCAATTTCTTTAACCTCCGTTCTTTCTAAAGTTTTCGAATCTATCCTTAACAGGAAGATTTGGAAACATCTCAATTCTTCCAATCTTATCTCTGATCGCCAGTATGGCTTTCGTAAAGGACGTTCTACTGGTGATCTTCTTTCCCTACTTTCTGACTCTTGGTCCTCCGCTCTTCGGGGTTTCGGTGAATCTTTCGCTGTGGCGCTAGACATATCGAAAGCTTTCGATAGAGTCTGGAAAAAAATATCTTTCGGAATCTTTTTCTTTCTGTGACCCTATAATTTTTTCTTCATAGCAGCTGTTGTAGACGGCCAATTTAAATTTTAATAGTGGTGTTCTCAAGGATCTGTCTTTTCCCTCTTTTTCTATTTTCATCAATGATCTTCTCTCTATTACTTCGTCTACAATGCGATGACTCCACCCTTCATTATTCTTTAATTTGAAGACCTCCCATATACATTTTGGAGTGACCTTTGATCTTTTTCAAATTGGGGCAAAGAAAATTGGTTTTCATTGCCTCAAAAACTCAATTCCTCCATCTTTCTATCGATCTTCCACACAACTATAACATTAACACCACTCAAACCTTCATCTGTCTCAATATTCTCGGTGTTTCTTCTCGTGATCTTTCTTGAAAGATCACATTATCCCATCTAAACAAGCTTCTAAGATGTTTCTGTGGCGCCTTTTTTTTTACGCCACCACAGTGCTTTATAGGGTATGTATGGAGTACGCCTCGCATATTGGGGTGGTTCCAACATACAGCTATCTTTATTTTCGTCTTCCTCTCCTGCTCTTACTAACTCTCTCCAATTCTTTCTTCCGTCGAATTGTTGCGTTATCTCTTGTACTACGCTATTAAACGGACATGCTTTCTGAACTCTCACGTCGCATACCCCTCCACTGAGAAGGGCTCGTGCGATACTATCTTTTCTCTGTCCAACTCTCGACCCAGACTTAACCGCTATCAATCTTACATGTACCTACATGCAAAGTCTGGAACACCTCCCTTTATTGTTTTCCCAACTTCCTTGACTTGCACACTTTTAAACGCCGTGTATCGGGTCACGTCGCCTATTAGAATTAACTCGGTGGATATTGGTAGGCCTTGGCCTTTGCCCACGGAGGAGACATAAAAAAAATTAAAATAAAAAAAAAAAAATATATATATATATAATATATATATATATATATATATATATATATATATATATATATATATATATATATATATATATATATATATATATATATATATATATATATATATATATATATATATATTGGGTGTGTGTACAGAATATCAATAAGACTATAACACTTGTATGCAAGTGTTTGTACAACCTAAATTCATGTATTTAAAAACATTATTAATTAGGCAATCAATGAAGCTTAAAAAGTTCTTTGAAAACAAGAAATGACAATCAAAAGAAAAATCGTCCTTATTCATCTTTATCATAAGATTCAAAAGAGAAAGAATTAAAACATTAGTTATAAATAACAAGGAGCCAAAAAATAAAAATAATCGCCTTAAGTCATTACGTCATAAGGTTCCTTTTAATATGCTTTTGCTTTGTTTTAATGATGGAATCATATTTATCATTCTTCCACCTACTATTTGTCGTATATATATATATATATATATAATATATATATATATATATATATATATATATATATATATATATATATAAACTATATATAATATATATATATATTATAAATATATATATATAATATAATCATATGCTGTCTTTATACAAGAAGTTTGCTTGGTTATTGGCAGCTGCAGGCTTGATAAACATGGTAAGTCTTCCTTTTACAGCTAACTCCTGTTCTGAGGAATTCTCTTCCATCTTCTGATATTTTCCTACCATAATCTAAACGTCCATTTTCTTTATGTGTCTGTGCAAATCTCACAGATTGTCCTATAGGTACGAGCTTTAGAAGATCATTTTATTAGGCCTATTTGCCCATTCTTTGAAGAAGGCCTTGCTTGGGTGGTGGCATCAGTTTAAGATAAAAATATAGATTAAGATATAATTTTTGTTATTTTATAGAATACTACAATATAGATGATAACATAGTTCCTTATTAAATTGTTTTCAGTTAAATATTTTATTTACACCACACAAACTCCTAATTCCCATTTCCCTTTGTGTTTATTATTTATTATTATTTTTATTATTATTATTATTATTATTATTATTATTATTATTATTATTATTATTATTATTATTATTATTATTATTATTATTATTATTATTATTATTATTATTATTATTTATTATTATTATTATTATTATTATTATTATTATTATTATTATATATTATTATTTTATTATTATCATTATTATCATTATTATTATTATTATTATTATTATTATTATTATTATTGCTATAAATATTTCACACAATAATTTGCAAGAACTCTTCCTTGCATTTCTTTTCGTCACTCCAAATAATGTTTTTACTAAACAACGAAAAAATATAATATAATATAAATATAATACACTCTAAATATAATTGAATCAAACTTCGATAAAACTTACCTAAACAATATAATGTTGAATCGGTTGCAACATTTATTCAAAATAAGGGATTGATTTTTAATGTATAATGAAATATAATTATTATTTATTATTATTATTATTATTATTATTATTATTATTATTATTATTATTATTATTATTATTATTATTATTATTATTATTATTATTATTATTATTATTATTAATTGTTTATTGTTATTATATTATTATTATTATTATTATTATTATTATAATCATTTTGATTAATTCAAACAAATATTCTCGAATTTTCAAAATTATTATTTTTATTACAAATAAGAGCAGCAGTAATAATAATAATAATCGTAATAATAATAGTCGAAGTTGTTTTAAAATTCGTATTGCGAAGTGTAGCTGAAAATATTAAATAATAGAGAGTGAAATAATGGTATTGAAACATGCCTCACAACATTTCAAAAAGAAGAAAAAGAAAAAAAAATATATAAAATTTGTCACCATGAAATTGATCAATAACTCTATTAATAATAAAACATCGAATAATATTTCATTTGGAAAGTAATAAATTGCTCTCATTACTTTCACTTTCAAACTTTCATTATTCTATTTATATTTCATGATTTGTCAAATCACCATTTATATATACTCGTGTATAATATATATATATATATAATATATATATATATATATATATATATATATATATATATATATATATATATATATATATATATATATATATATATATATATATATATATATATATATATATATATATATATATATATATATATATATATATATATATATATTCATTTATTATTTATATTTCTGCAGCTGACGCCACCCTGCATCTTGCGGGATATGGTGCAATATATATATATATATATATATATATATATATATATATATATATATATATATATATATATATATATATATATATATATATATATATATATATTATACGTGACCCTTCCAATTTAGTTGAAGTTTAAAAAGGAAATCTTTGGAACGTGTTCTTAAGAAGGATAATTTATTAAATACTTCGAGAAATGAATTCAACACGAATTGTAGAAAGGCAAAATTGAAATTTTTTAGTTAAAATGAATTAATGGTATGAGAGATTAGGTCTCAGAAACTAAAGGAGAAAACTTGTTAAAAAAAAAAATAAAATATATATATATATATATATATATATATATATATATATATATATATATATATATATATATATATATATATATATATATATATATATATATATATATATATATATATATATATATATATATATATATATATATAATATAATATATATATATATATTATATATATATATATATATATATTATATATATATATATAATATATATATATATATTATATATATATATATATATATATATATTATTATATATATATATATTATATATATATATATATATATTATTTTTTTTTTTTTTTTTTTAACAGTTTGCCACTGCTCACGGGCCCGAGCCCATTTCTAGGAGGGGGGCAGAAATATAACATAAAAGAAAACCCACCCAATCCCTGCCTAACGATAATCTCTCAAGTGAGCGCAGACGGAGGACATAAAGAGAGGAAGACTAAATGCAGAAGGAAAAACAGATTATGGCAGAGAGTTCCGCAGAACAGATGTGGCTGGAAAGAAGGAGGCACCACAAAGGACAAACTTGGAGTTTAATATATTCACACAAAATTCTTTCGAAAGCATGAAACCCCCTTGTGAAACGAGGGCGACACAATGGTAGTGGAATGCGAGAGGTCAGTTTTCGAGCAACTGCCGTTGTAGTACCTATAGAAAAATGATAGTGCACCAACGTCACGTCGCAGAGACAGAGGGTCAAGTGAGATTGAATATAGCTGACAGTTTATTAATCTTTTAGCTTTAGACATCCCTATCCAAAAGAAAGGTGGAACTGGAGCCCTCTCCACCCCCAAATGTGAGAACAGTACTCCATACAAGGGCCGATAAGACTCTTATATAATTGGAGCAACTGTTCGGTAGAAAAAAATTCCCGCAATCTGGACAGTTTTCCCAGCTTCTTCAAAACCACCCTAGCAAAGATTGTGATATGAGGTTTCAAAGAAAGTTTATTGTTTATATTCAGACCAAGATTATTAATGTTGTTTACAGGTAAGACGGGAGAGCCGTCGAAGGAGATAGGAAACTTGGGAGTTGTTTTCGAGAAGGGAGATGTGAAGAAGTTGAGTTTTTAAAAAGAGTTGAATTTCACAAGGTTGAGGCGACCCTATCGGGAAATACCATTCAGATCGAAAAGAATGGAATCGGAAAGTTGAAGACGAGAAGCAACTCTAGAAGCAAAAGACGGAGCAGATTTGAAATGAGTAGAAGAATGGAGAGTGAGTCATCGGCATTAGAATGAATAGAGTTAGAAGCAATATATATATATATATATATATATATATATATATATATATATATATATATATATATATATATATATATATATATATATATATATATATATATATATATATATATATATATCCTCTGGTGGTCAAAGATCGGAGGTCTACCAATTTGCAACAGAGTTTGGGAAGCACCGGAAATTTGGTCAACTAAATGACGACATGTCATGATACACGGCGTTTGAAAGTATGCAAGTCAAAGGAAGTTGGTAAAACAGATAAAGGGAATGTGTTCCAGACTTTACCAGTAGAGTACAAGATTGAGCATAGAGGATAAGTCTGAGGTCAGAGAGTTGAACAGAGAAAGGACGAAACTGTGTAGGAAAACTTGTCGCACGTGTCCTCCTCAATGGATGAGGTAATGCGAGAAGAGAGTTCAGAAGAGCAGTGTCCGTTGTAATAGCGATTGTATAAAGAGAATGACACAACAGATCGACGAGAAAGTTGATAAAACCGAAAGCTGTATACTCCACCTTTTCCTGAAGAGGTATATGAGAGGAACCACCCCAGATTTGTGAGGCGTACTCCATTCAGTGGTGAACAACACCTCTATTTTTAAAAAAATAAAAAATAAAAAAAATTTGAAATACGAGAAAAATCAAATGTTTGTTGCTCTTAGGCCACTGTTCTAGCGCCAACTAACTGCTGTTAGGAGAGGTATCTTTCAAACTGAAAGGAGTAGTGAAGGTTGGAGTCATCAGCATAGGAGTGGATAAGTGATGAAGTAAAAGAGAGAAGGACATTAATGAAAAGTAGAAAAAGTGTTGGGGATAGGACAGAATCCTGAGGAACCTTACTATTAATACATTTAAAGGATGAACGATGGCAGTCTACAACGGCTGCTTTTGAACGACCACAAAGAAAATCAGAGAGAAGAATAGATTCCTAACGAAGGAAGTCTAGAAATCAAAGCTTTGTGCCAGAATCTATCGAAGGCTTCGATATGTCTAGCGCTATAGCAATATATATATATATATATATATATATAATATATATAATATATAATATATATATATATATATATATATATATATATATATATATATATATATATATATATATATATAATATATAATATATATTATATAAATATATATATTTATTATTATATTATTATATTATTATTATTATTATTATTATTATTATTATTATTATTATTATTATTATTATTATTATTATTATTATTAAATAAACTGAAAATGCAATTAAATTAGTAATAAATAGTTAAACAGGACTAAATTATAACTAAACGAGGAAATGGTGAAAAGACTCTGGATTTTTGAGCTCCTTCAAATATGGATTTGTTGTTTTGACGCCATTTTTTTTTTTTTTTTTTTTTTTTTTTTTTTTTTTTAAATAGTTCTTTGCATGGTTCTAAAGTCTGGGAACCTTTTTCAACCAGGTTTTTTTCACATGTACGATTGGAGGAATGCTTAAAGTTTCTGCCAATCGACATCACCCCACATCATGCGGGATATGGTGCATTGTATAAAAAAAAATAAAATGAAAAATTATTCTATATTTAAAAAAAAAAGGATATTTTGTGATTTTATTTGTCATAAATAAATGATTTCTATTTATTTATTACCGTATATCAATTTAACTGAGGCATAAAAGAGTTTGCTTGTCATGGCATACTTTCGAAGATTTGGCAGAGTTCGACATTAAATATATTGAATGCTTTTAAATATTAAATACATGGGGAAAATATAGTTAAATACTAAATATTTTTATGAATGTATTTGAATGCGAAGTACTAAATTCATTTTAATTAACATAACATTCTTATTTCACTGTTTCTATGAAACAAAACCAATATTTCAAAGGTTTTAACTGAAATAGAGCTTCTTTTCGAAGCCAAATTGATTCCAGCGAATGGGAGTTAATCTTCTATTGCCGAAGATTGTAACTGTTATAGAGCAAGAACATTTTAAGGGTGACAGAGGAGCAGGGAAAGGAATCCCAATATCGCCTAAGGTACTATTATATGAAAAGTAGTGGCCGAAGAGATTAACCTTTTCGATGGGTGTTACCTATTGATCTATCAATCGCATAAGAGGAGAAAAATAAACAGATTTATAGCAGTTGGTTAGCAATTTTGTGTAAAAGGCTTGAAATTACAAACCATACGAAAATCAAAGAGGTCAGTTCACTTTTACTGAAGTACGCTTATCCCGTCGAGTAATATTTTTGCATCAATTCTGAAATGAATGAAATTTAGTAAAAATGATTGGAGAAGTATAGTTTTTCAATTGTTCTATACGAGCTGATACTTTCCTGAATGACACGAAAATAGAAGAAAATGGGAAGAAAAGATTTAGTCGGAAGAAGAAATAACATGCTTGTCCCATCATTGGTTACGGCACCAATCATGTTCAGTATCAAAGCAGGATTTATTGCAAGGATAGTTAGCGTAAAAGCGGTACAATGTGCCTCAACTACTCTATTTTTCAGAGTTCGACAGAAAATACATTTAGGGATGAATGAGTATTATAATTAAGAGAGATATGTAAGATTGTGATTAGAGGTACCAGTAAAATGGGAAAATCGTATATTTAAATTGAGAATAGTAGGGGTGAAGCACAAGTTAAGCAAGTATGTTTTAGGGAGATCTTTAATTTATATAGGTTCTCTAATCAGCTATTCTGAATGGTTAAGAATACTGTATGATTCGACCTCCTCCTCACATATATCAGCAAAATTTATGTTAATAAACTTTGGTATCAGTAAGATAGATTCCAACCAGTCATTGTGGTGTGCCTCGAAATTTCCTAAACAGAACAAGCAGCAAGAATGCAGTTTTATAGTTTTGAAGATCAGTGTCCTTTGCAGTAGTGATAGTATGAAAAGAGTAATGCAACAGTTCGAAAGGCAGAAAGTACTGGAGTGAGTTAGTGAGAGTAAAAGACTTCATAAGACGAAAAGTCAAACTCTACTTTTCAAGAACAGTTGTGAGAGTGGAACCATTCAAAACAATGAGGAGCAAAGGGACAAACTACCCTCCTGTAAAAAGCAAAAGCATTTTGTATAACTATGCTCTATGGATGACTGGATGAAACAGCATCTAAACACATAACGTTTTAGAAGTTTGCTTAGAAATAGAAATAATATGATCCTTAAAAGAAAGGTGACTAGAAAAAACCACTAAGAATTTTAAGGACAGACGAAGGTTCGAGTTTTGTGCTTTCGA
>SEYY01023862.1:42500-49025 GCA_009176605.1 Armadillidium nasatum
CGACAGTGTTGCCAAATTTAATAACTTTGTACCAGATTATAGTTCGAATTTCCCATTTTCGATATATATAACCGTGTAATATATATAATATATATATATATATATATATATATATATATATATATATATATATATAATATATAATATATATATTAAAAGTAATAATTAATAAGAGGCAATAGGTTTTATGACGTCACTTATACGTCATATGTATCAGTGATGAAAATAATACTTTTGGCATCAAAGTAGGCGGAGCTAAAGCTACAATATTTTTCAAGGTCATGAAAATCTGCAAACAAATTTCCTATATCTTTGTCTTACTAAGTAATACTTATACTATGGTATAACCTGTAACTATACCTCTGAATAAAAATTTTTATTTGAATTATTATTATTATTATTATTATTATTATTATTATTATTATTATTATTATTATTATTATTATTATTTATTATTTTTTATTTTTATTATTTTTTTTTATTTATTATTATTAATTATTATTATAATTATTATTTATTATTATTTTTTATATTTTTTATTATTTTATTTATATATTATTATTATTATATATTATCATTATTATTTTTATATATAATTATTATTATTATTATGTGAAAGAAATAGCATAAATAGGAAACAGAAGCTCTAAAGTATTAACAAAAAAAAATAATAATATAATAATAATAATAATAATAATAATAATAACAAAACAACGACGACAACAACAACAACAACAACAACAACAACAACAACAACAACAACAACAACAACTAATAAAATAATAATAATAATAATAATAATAATAATAATAATAATAATAATAACATATGGTGGTAAGTTAAGTAGCTTCAGATATAAAATAATAAGAACTACACTGACAAAAGAAAGGAGGGAGGGAGGGAGGAGTGAAGAGGAGAGGGAAGAAAGGAGGGCAAGCAAAGGGGAGAGGGAGGAAGGACTGAGAAGGAAAGAAGGAGAGAGAGACTGACAGAGAAAGAGAGAGGGAGAGACATAGAAAGAGAGAGGGAAGAAAGAGGGAGAAGGAAAGAGAGAGGGAGAGAAAGAGAGAGGAGAAGAAAAGAGGGAGGGACAGAGAGACAGAGAAAGAGACAATGAAATTTATTTTTATAATTTTTATTATTTAATTTATGCTTTTTTTTTACGTGTTATTTAAAATTTACTTTATTTAATTTTTTTATTTTTCCATATTTCTATCTTTTCCTAATTCAAGTTTTTTCCTATAAACTCTTGTTTTTATCTAATAATGTATTATTATTATTATTATTATTATTATATTATGATTATGATTATTATTATTATTATTATTATTATTATTATTATTATTATTATTATTATTATTATTATTATTATTATTATTATTATTTTTAATACTATTAGTAGAAGTAATATTTTGTTGTGAATGAGTACTATATATATGTAATAAATTAGGTGGAAGAAAATCTTAGATACTTGATTTTCCCGTGAGAACATTTTTTCAGGTGTAAAAAAAATTCTTTTTGCTTCATCAAGTTCCTTACGGCTTCGTGTCCTGCTTACTTTCTTGAATAAAGGTGAATTATTCGATCAGACTTTTAAATTCCTAAGTTTCTCTTTAGATGATTTTGACTTTTTTTTCTTTTCTTCTTTTTCCTTTGCCCTCTATATTTAATGCACCCACTAGGCTAATTTATTCCTAATTTTAATTTCTAAGTTTCAAGTTTCTCTCTCTCTCTCTCTCTCTCTCTCTCTCTCTCTCCTCTCTCTCTCCTCTCTCTCTCTCTCTCTCTCTCTCTCTCTCTCTCTCTCTCTCTCTCACCTTAATACTGTAAAAAGGCGAAATTTCTAATAGTATCCATCTTGTGGCCCTCAGAATTTGTGTTACTGAGCTTGTTGTACCTTGCCTAAGTAAACTACCTTCACGAACAAAAAAAATCGACCCACACAACACACACACACACACACACACGCTCGCGCGCGAGCTCGGGCATATGTGCTGTAGTTTGAATGGTCACTTCTTTTCCGTTAAGATAGGGCCGTTTTAAAAGTATTACAGTTATCTTTTCAACTGTTTATTAAACGGAACAGGGAACGGAAAGTGAGGAAATAAAAGTTAAAAAGGATCTAAGGAAATTTGGATAATAACAAACACAAAAAAGATGATAATGAAAGAAAATTTATCATTAATGTGCTTACGTTCCCCTCCCCTCCACTAATTCCCTGATTACTGCTTCCATCCGAGTTCTCAAGGACTTTATCAACGGAACAATAGAATCTTGATGAAAATTCGATCACTCTTCTTCGATCGACTTTTTAAGATCTTGTAGTGACCCAATAGTTGGTACTGTTGACCGAACCCTTATCCTCAGTTCGTCCTGTAGATACTCAATGGGTTTCACTTCAAGATTGCGTGCTGGCCACTGCATGGGCGAAAAATCGACGTGCTAGAGTTACTGACATACAAAATGTATTATATACTTCTTGGAATTATCGTACATTAAGAAGAAAGTCATTTTCTGAAATAGAACACAACATGGTCGGCAAGAACCTCATCGATATATCGATGGGTCATAAGACCCCTTCTGCAAGGTCCGTTATCAGTCTAACAATGATGACAAGGTCAGTTTTTCTTCTAACGAAATACCAACCCAGACCATACATGAATCTTCCTCGTAACTGACTCGTTATTTAATGCAACACTGCGCAACAGTTTTCCGAGTATGCGGTAGAACCTCCCTCTTCCATCATTACCATTAAAAATAATAATAATAATAATAATAATAATAATAATAATAATAATAATAATAATAATAATAAATATAATAATAATACCATAAAGATAAATTCTGGTCTCAAATGAGAATAGAACAGCCCAGCATTGTCCAAATCATGTGATGATGATACCCAAAACAAAATGTCTGGAGTCGATTGTTGATACTCTGAAGGTCGATGAGTATGTTGCTCTCCCTCAATCTTATCTCAACTATCCTTTCACCAACTCTCACCCGGCGTAAGTCACGAAGCTCCTGCTGCAGTTGTACACAGGTGAGGTGGCTGTTGCACAAATACCTCGATACAATGCATCAATTATCTGGTGGCGTTGCTGCCCAACCTCTTCCCGATACTAGCGTCCTAAAGTATTCAATGGTCTTTAAAAACCTTCAGGCAAACGGTAAACACCACGGGCAAGAATTCCACCCCTGCGTCACTACTGGAACTGAAGGAGGCGATCAAAGAAACTGGGAAAATAGTCCTCTAATTTTACTGTTTACTTTGAAAAGGTTCATGAGAAAGAGAATGGAAGCAGTTATAAAGATTTTTTAAAAGTTTTTGTGTAAAGTAAGTTGTTAAATTTAGAAAGTAATAGTAGATTCGAGGAATAGGAATTGAAGTATCAAGTTAACTTATAGGATATAGGGAAAGCCAGGTAGTAATGAAAATTCTTAGTAGACTGGGAAAGAAAATTTTAAGGTTTGAAGTTAGATTTAACTTCGGGGGTGTGAGTATGTGTTCGTTTTGTGGTGGGTATTTTGGTTGTGATGGGTGGCTCAGTTAATATAGGATGTGGTTGCCTCGAGGAGTTGGTAGTATCATCAGGAACTGTATGGTTCCTACCATAAAGCGCCACAGTTTGTATGAGTGAGCGGGTGAAATCGAAAGTGATGGCTCTGGGGTGCTGAAGGTGAGAGCATTGAATATAAGAGGGGTGAATAAAGGAGAGAAGAGAGAGGAATTGGAGATAGTGGAGGAAAGAAGGGTAGATGTTCTGGTATTAACAGGAACGAAATTGAAAGATGGGAAATTGTTCCATGGCAAATACAAAAGTATTTACTTCGGAGTGAATGAGAGGGTTAGAGTAAGGGAGGGAGTGGCAATTGTAATGAGAGATGAGTGGTAGGGATGTGTGAAACGGGGAGGAAGCATTGGGTCAAGAATAATCTGGGGGTAAGATTAAGGCTAAGGAGGGAGTGTAAGATATATTTATGTGTATATGTACCTATGGTTGGTGGCCATTGAAGGGGAAAGAGAGGCATTTTGGGAGAGTTTGAATGCAAGGGTGAGAAATAAAGGTGTGAATAAGATAGTAGGACCGTTTGGAGTAGAAGGGGATCGAATTGATTGGAATGTGTGCAGTAAGACTCTGATGGTAGGTAGTACTTGGTTTATGAAAAAAAAAATCAAAAATATACGTCGGTGAGTGAAGTGAATGGAGAGATAGGACTTTTGGATTATGTGTCTGAAATGGGAAGGGAGGAGTATGTTAGATATTAATGTATTAAGGAGAGGTGCGATGGGTGTTCCGGACCATTACTTGATAATAATGAGCATCAAAGTTAAAGGAGGTAGGGAGAAAGTGAGATTGAGGGAGAAGGTAGTAGAGGTGATGCGGGTGAAAAGTTTGTAAAAGGAGGAGATGAAAGGAGAATACATAAGAGGCATAAAGGAGAAGTGAGGGAGGGTAATGGAGAGTGAAGTGATGTGGTGGAGGAGTAGAGGAGAGATGGAATAAATTGAAGGGAAACCTTAGTGGAGGTTGCGAGAATGGTGTGGGGGTGAAGAATACAGGGAACGGTAAACGAAAGGAGAGTGAGTAGTGGAATGAAGAGTTAAGGAATATAGTGAAAAAGAAGAAGGAAGGCTTTAACAGGTATTTAGATACGAAAGAGGGTAGGGATTTGGAGGAATATAAGGAGAGGTGTAGGAAAGTGAAGAGGAAGATTAAGAGTGCAAGAGGAGTGGGGCAGAAAGCTTGCAGAAAAATTTACGGAGAGAAGTAAAATGTTTTGGAAGGAAGTAAACACGGTGAAGAGAGGGAAAAAGAGCAGGGGGAGGGTGTGAAATGGGAGGATGGTGAGTTAATACAAGGTGAGAAAGAGGTAGGAAAGAGATGGAGAAGGTACTTTAGTGAATTATTGAATGGGGGGAGAGGGGGAGTGGTAAGGAATAATGGGGAGGTAGTGACTGGGGAAGAGGAGAGGAGGTGACAGTAGCGGTAAGAAAGATGAAGAAGGGAAAGTCGCAGGTACTGACGGCGTATAGTGCGAGATGATAAAGGAGGGAGCTGGAGATCTGATTGACTGGTTGGTTAGAATGTTTAATGGGTGATGGAGGGAGAAAGAGTGCCTCAGAAATGGCAGGATGCTTGCATTGTGCCTTATATAATATATATATATATATATTATATATTATATATATATAATATATATTATTATATATATATATATATATATATATATATATATATATATATATATATATATATATATTATATATATTATATATAAGGGAAAAGGATAAGATGACTTGGAATTATTATAAGGGGATAAGTCAGTTGAGTGTGGTAGGGAAGATTTATGTGAGGGTATTCTATGTATCAAGAGTGAAAGAATTAACAAGAAAGGGAATGGGTGAGGAACAATGAGGTTTTAGAGAGGGTAGGGGATGTGTGATCCAAGTATTTACACTGAGAATGATTGGTGAGAAATTGGGTTAGGAAGATAAAGTGGAGCATGTATGTTTTATAAATTTGGAGAAAGCATAAGATAGGGAATGTAGGAGGAAGTTGTTCTAGGTGTTGAGGGAGGAGTAGGAAGTGGGAGGGATATTATTGAAAGGGATTGAAGCCTTATTTGAAAATTGTAGATCGAGGGAAAAGGGGAAGAGGAACTTTCTGATGGGTTTAAGTTAAGAGTGGGGCTGAGACAGGGATATCGTCTTGGTTGTTTGTTTATCTGTTAATGGATAGTGTAGTTAAAGAAATGGAAAGGGAAGGGAAGGGTATTAGGCTGATAAGTATAAAGGGTGAATGGGAGGCAAATGTTTTGCCGTTTGCAGATGATGCGGTGTTGGTGTTTGTGTCGGAGTCTGGTGAAAAGTTGAGAATTTGCTTGGAAATGTGCAAACAAGGAATTGAAGGTAAATTCAGAAAAACTAATAAGGATTGGAGGTGGGAATGAGGTGGTAAGAGAGGAGGAATGAGGGGGGTGAAGTGGTGGGAGGGAACAGATTTGAGAAGGTGGAAGAGTTCAAATATCTGAGAATGTTGGTGAAGGGAAAAGGGGGAGTGGAAAAGGAAATTAAGAATAGAGTGGTGGAAGGAATGAAAGTGATGGGGTATTAAGAGAGATATGGAAGAAGGAGAATATATCAAAGGAGATTAAGGTAAGAATGTTTGAGAGTATGTGTTTGCCATTGTTAATGAATTGGAAACATGGATGATGGATGCTCAGGTGAAAAAAAGTTTGAATGTATTTGAGATGAAGGGATTAAGAGCGATATGTAGCTTGAGAAGGGAGGTAGGAATAGAAACGGAAGAATAAGAGAGGTATGTGGGTGGAGGGGAGGAATAGTTGATAGAGCAGAGGAGGATGTAATAAGGTGGTTTGGACATTTGTGTAGAATGGATGAAGACAGAATGGTGGTCAGGGTACTTAGATCCGAGGTAGAGGGGTGTAGAGGGAGAATAAGGCCAAAGTGGAGATGAATGGATGGAGTGAATGAGAATTTTGGGGAATAGAGTTTGAGTT
>SEYY01023863.1:2500-7500 GCA_009176605.1 Armadillidium nasatum
GACATTGCGTTAACCACTACACCAACTGATGGTAAAAAAAGGAATCTGTCAGAACTGCTCCTGACATATAGCCTAGGCAGACAGTCCCTATTGAATCCTCCGACCACACTTGGGCGTAGGGTTAACAAGCCAGAGCTCTATCCTCGTAAATCGCAGATACATATGTTATTAAAAAAAAAAAAAAAAAAAAAAAAAAAATTTTTTTTTTTTTTTTTTTTTTTTTTTTTTTTTTTTTTTTTTATTTATATTATATATATATATATATATATAATATTATATATATATATATATATTATATATATATATATATATATATATATATATATATATATATATATATATATATATATATATATATAAAACTATGAACGTATGTGGCCTTTGTAAGAATGTAGGCATGTATATTTTTATACTGATACCATTCTTAAGAATTACTTTTTTGTAATCCAAGTCTATATAACTCTTCTTGTTAAAGAATTGTCGAAGTTTTGATATATATATATATATATATATATATATATATATATATTATATATATATATATATATAATATATATAATATATATATATATATATATATAATATATATATATATATATATATATAATATATATATATATATATATATATATATATATATATATATATATTATATATATTAGTGATGGCATCCTCATTGATGAGGATGTTCGGCATCCGCGGAGCATCTCATCAAAATTAACATCCTCATCCGCATACGTATTTTCGAAAATTCAACATCCGCATTCTCACTTTCGAAAATTCAACATCCGCATTTGAAAAAATTCGGAATTAGCATCCTCACTTTCGAAAATTCAACATCCGCATCCGCACTTTTCGAAAATTTCAGCATCCGCACTTGCACTTGACAGAAATTCAACATGCGCATCCGCACATTCGAAAATTCAACACCCGCATCCGCGCTTTCGAAAATTCAACATCCACACTTTCGAAAATTCAACATCCGCATCCGCATTCTCCAAAAAAATATGTTAATTTTGATGAGATGCCGAACATCCTCATCAATGAGGATGCCATCACTAATATATATATATATATATATATATATATATATATATATATATATATATATATATATATATATATATATATATATATATATATATATATATATATATATATATATATATATATATATATATATATATATATATATATAAATAGAAAAAGACTCCTTATCTGTACATAAAATGAACTCAGTGTGGGGATGTGTGTGAGGGGGGGGGGGAAGGGTATGAAGAAGGTCATGTTATAATTTTTCTGAATGATTGAGCAAAAAATATTCAATTGAGAAATTATTATAGACACTTACCGAAGGGCATCTAAAAAAGGCTTTATACTTACCACTGATTTAAGAATGAAAGGAGTTCATTTAATAAGCACTTATCACCTATTATAAAATATCTCATTGGTATAATTATTAAGAATGACTAATTCATGACTCTAGGAATTACAATTATAGTATCAAATGAATAATTATAACTGAATAAAAGAATTTCTTTTAAAATATATTTAATATCTTTTTTGTGTTTTCAAACACGCTGTCTGTGCTTCTATAGTTTGTGCAATGGATCAAAGTGGTATATTTAAATTCGGGATTTTCTGAGGCTTTTTCCCCTGAGATATTTCCAATCATCAAATCGTATATGATGTCTTGTAGTTCCAAAGCCAGAGTTTCTGCAGTATAATAGGGGATTATAACGTCAATTTTAACTATAGGTAGGTCTGTGCAAAATTAATTATTATTAGGTAAACTTTGGTCTGTATTGGTGTTGTAGATGAGTAGCATTCGTGTTTCCTATCCCGTGAATTGACTTTATTGGACGAATTTTCTTTTTACAACCTACGCTGTTGCATTTACATATTTCTATTCCAATCTTTGGCAAATGAATCTGGGACTGCTATTTTGTTCTTAATTATTTCAGTTACTATGTTGAACCATCATAACTTAACATAAGTCCTTTAGTTTTCTTCTTCTTTTCTGAAATATTTTTAAAGAAATGGTAAGATAATCCAATGAAAGAATGACCTGTTGAAGAATGAAGGGGTCTGTGATTGCATTCCTTATTGTTCTTCTTTGTAATCTCTAGCCTCTTCATGCCGTCTATATATATATATATATATATATATATATATATATATATAATATATATATATATATATATATATATATATATTATATATATATATATATATATATATATTATATATATATATATATGCTTGGAACCCCTACTGGGGCTACTATGGCATTTTGCTGGGTGCTCCTGGGTTGCAGGAGCAACCAACCAAAATCAAACAACGCCAACATGGGCACAACAACTGTTGCGACTAAATTAGCAATATAAGACAGAGAAATATTCTGTACATTGTCTAACGGCGACGCTGTTGTCAGTGAGTTCGAATCCTGGCGTGCGGAAAATTTTCTCTGTCTTATATATATATATATATATATATATATATATATATATATATATATATATATATATATATATATATATATATATATATATATATATATATATATATATATATATATATATATATATATATATATAGCAAGAAGAAGAAAGTTTACACTCCAAACTCAAAATGTGTTATTATTCAGAAGAGGCTGTTGAAGTTTTGTTTTGATAATAAAATTGTATTGTTTTCTATTCTAGGAAATGACACCTGGCACAGATTCACTTCGACCTTGACCTTGACCTTTTCTTTTCTGTAGAATAGTTGACTTTTTATAGTTCTGTGCCACTTTAAAATCCAAAACCGATAATATATATATATATATATATATATATATAATATATATTATATATTATATATATATATATATATATATATATATATATATATATATATATAATATATATATATATTCTCTATTGGGCAGAGACCAGAGGCCAGAGGCCTACAACATTCCACCAGAGTTGGAGGGATGTCGAAGTCGTCGTCTGTTAATAGGCGACATGTCCCGATACACGGGTTTGAAGGTGTTTAAGTGAAAGAAACTCGGGAAAATAGATAAAGGAGGTTTTATCCAGACTTTTAAAGTTGATTACATGCGTGTCGTGAAATTCTTAGAGGAGTAGGTATGCAGTGTCTGTTGTAATAGCGACAGTATAAAGCTAGTGATGCAACAATTTGACTTTTAGAAAGAGATTGCAGAGAGTTAGTGAGAGCGAAAGATTTAATAAGAAGAGAAGTTCTAGACTACAGCTTTTCCAGGAGAGCACTATGAGTGGAAACCACCCCAGATGTGTAAGGAGTAGCCAATATATGGGAGAACAACACCCTTTTAAAGAACAAGCAATTGGGGTGGCGTGAAAATTCTTAAGGCTCCTCAGAACACCTATCCTTTTAAAAGCTTGTTTAGAAAGAGAAATATTGCGATCCTTCCAAGAAAGAAAACGATAAAAAGAAACTCCAAGAATATTAATGACAGATGTAGGTTTAAGTTGTGTGTTTTCGAAGAAGATATAGTTGTGTGGAAGATTGTGACAAGTAGAGAGATAGAGGAACTGAGTTTTTAAGGCATTGAAAACGATCATGTTTTCTCTGTCCCAGTTTGAAATACGAAATAGAACAGAGGTCATTTGCCCTAAGGCCAACTTTCTTTCGTCAATTAATTGCTGTTGAGAGGGACGAGATCTTTCAAATTGAAAGGAATAATGAAGGAGGAGTCATCGACAAAGAAGTAGATAAGTGATGAAGTAATAGGAAGAAGGTAATTAATGAAAATTAATGGGGATAAGACAGGCCTTTGAGGAACACCACTATTTATAGATTTAAAGGAAGAACGGTGGCAGTCTGCAACACCTTCTATAGAACGACCTAAAAGATATTAGAAAGAAGGATAGATTTCCAAAGAGGGAAGTTTGGAAATCAAAACTTTATGCTGGCCTCTATCGAAGGCTTTTGATATGTCCAGGGCCACAGCGAAAAATTCACCGAAACACCGAAGAGCGGAGGACCAAGAGTCGGAGTGAAGGGAAAGATCACCACCAGTAGAGCGCTCTTTACGAAACCATATTGGCGATCAGAGATAAGATTATATGAATTGAGATGTTTCCAAATCTTCCTGTTAATGAGAGATTTGAAAACTTTAGAAAGAAGGGAAGTTAAAGAATAGGACGATAGTAAGAGGGTTGAGAGAGGTCCTTCTTCTTTGGCACAGGCTGAATGAGATCTGTATTCCAGGAAAAAGGGAAGGTCGAAGTAGAAAGACAGGGAAACAAAATAGTTTTCCAAGGCAGGGTGCAAGCTAAGAAGAAAAAATATACTTTCTCTGGTATCGAACCATTGCTTGTAGGGAATAAAATTAAACGTTCCTCTGACTCTTCACAGTCGAGGAGGGGAAAATTATGGTTTATTAGAACGTTCTGTACTTTTAACTTCACACTATATGAAATGTTACTGCTTTTTTAAATTATATGTATATATATTTTTTTAATGAGGCTTTGTTTAAAAAAATCTTAAGGCTTATTAAACACTTATGGAAAGAATAGGTAATTGGGTATTTCTGAATGAGGAATTAATTAGAAAAGAAAAGAAAAATTTAAACCATCGTAAGAAAAACTTACACCCCTCTTACAAATTTAAGGCTAACATGACCCAATACTTTGAAAATTGTAAATGAAAGGAAGCGGGGGAAAATGGAAGGAAAACGTAGCGATTAAGATTTCTAAAGATGTTATTGACAAGTGCTCACATATTCATAAAGTATTGGCAAAAGGGTAGATTCCGAAAGAGGGAAGTTTGGAAATCAAAGCTTTGTGCCAGACTATACTGAAGGCTTTTTTTTTTATGTCCATCGCAACAGCGAAAGATTCACCGAAACAACGAAGAGCGGAGGACCAGGAGTAAATGAGCTATTCGAAAATCGGATTTTAGATTTAGTCTACTTTCAAAATAAACCAACAGAGAAAAAGTTTGCATTTATAGACATGCTGGTCAAAATTAAA
>SEYY01023863.1:12500-15000 GCA_009176605.1 Armadillidium nasatum
TATATATATATATATATATATATATATATATATATATATATATATATATATATATATATATATATATATATATATATATATATATATATATATATATATATATATATATATATATATATATATATATATATATATTTTATTTATATATTATATATATATATATATATATATATATATATATATATATATATATATATATATATATATATATATATATATATATTATATATATATATATATATATATATATATATATATATATATATATATATATATATATATATATATATATATATATATATATATATATATATATATATTATATATATATATATATATATATATATATATATATATATATATATATCATTGAGTCATGTATATAGTTTACATATCATTTACCTATCATACCATTACTAACCATAAATAATAAATATAAACAAGAATAAAATATTTAAAAAAGGTTTACCTTAATAAATTTACTAAGTTCAGTATTGTTTTTTTTTTTGGTATTTTATTTCTCATGAATAAAAATATAATAAAAATAAATATTCGCATTTTTTGTGTAAAACACATAATTTTAACACAGTTGCATTGCAAAAGATTTTTTTTCCATTGTTTACGAACGTTTTTATAGGAAAGTAATTGTTTGTGAAAGAGGAAAATCTTCTGGAAAAAAAAGGAAAAATCCAATATATGTAAAATCTAAACAAAAGAAGCTTCAATAACAGGGAATTCGAATTTTATATATATATATTATATATATATATATATATATATATATATATATATATATATATATATATATATATATATATATATATATATATATATATATATATATATATATATATATATATATATATATCTACACAGTCTCATCCTTTCTCTCTCTAAACTCTCTGAGCCCAGACTTAACCGCTATGCTCAATCTAACATGAACTCTGCTGGTAAAGTCTTGAACACTCTCTCTTCAGCTAATTTCCCAATTTCCTATGACTTACCTTCAAACGCCGTATTTCGAGACATGTCGGCCGTTAATTTGACCAGGATCTCGATTTGCTCCTTTCCCTGGTGGAAATTTGGTAAGCCTCTGGTCTTTGCCCACCAGAGGTATAATAAATATATATATATATATATATATATATATATATATATATATATATATATATATATATATATATATATATATATATATATATATATATATATATATATATAGGGAGGACATAGTCGCTGTTTAAAACAATGTAAGGACAACTACTGAGCATTTTCAAATGAATTCGTCAAACAAACTCATCATTCCAGTGCCGAATGATTCGTCCTTTTCATGCCTTATTTGCACAAAAGGTCTTTCTTGCATTTTATCGACTATACAACAGAGGGCTTAGCGAACATGCTAAAAGGACAATCACACCTTTTCCATTCGTCAGTTATTCCCCACAGGCTGACAAGCATACACTCGAACAAATTCATTTAATTAATTTAAAAATGACGAAACAAGTAAATGTTTCAGAGATGCTTGGATGGCGGCATCTAAACAATGCTCCTCGTTTCCCCTCCTCTTCATTGCCGGAGAGATAGTGCCCTAAGTTAATTTTGTTGGTGTCGATAGGACTTCGACGCAGGCTTGCTCTAGTACTCGGTATTCTTTCTTTATTAATTTCTACAACATTCGTTTTTTTTTTTTTTTCACTCTGTCAAACACTACTTCTACTTTTCTCGGCTTCTAAACAGATATTCTTTTCCCCTCTTACTGTTAGTATCTTAACCCTTATCAAAAGCTGTTTGAAAATTTAACACCTTACTCTTTTCTATTGCCACTTTACTTCTTTTTTGTGACCTATCTGTTTAAAACAATGTAAGGACAACTACTGAGCATTTTCAAATGAATTCGTCAAACAAACTCATCATTCCAGTGCCGAATGATTCGTCCTTTTCATGATTTGCACAAAAGGTCTTTCTTGCATTTTATCGACTATACAACAGAGGGCTTAGCGAACATGCTAAAAGGACAATCACACCTTTTCCATTCGTCAGTTATTCCCCACAGGCTGACAAGCATACACTCGAACAAATTCATTTAATTAATTTAAAAATGACGAAACAAGTAAATGTTTCAGAGATGCTTGGATGGCGGCATCTAAACAATGCTCCTCGTTTCCCCTCCTCTTCATTGCCGGAGAGATAGTGCCCTAAGTTAATTTTGTTGGTGTCGATAGGACTTCGACGCAGGCTTGCTCTAGTACTCGGTATTCTTTCTTTATTAATTTCTACAACATTCGTTTTTTTTTTTTTAACTTTCACTCTGTCAAACACTACTTCTACTTTTCTCCACTTTACTTCTTATTTGTAAGAGAGGCTCAGGTGTCTTGCGCTCTGAAAACAGACCCTATTCTTTTCCCCTCTTACTGTTAGTATCCTTAACCCTTATCCAAAGGCTGTTGATGCAAATATGTAAACACCCATTAAGTATAAACTCAAACTTCCAGTTTGGAAT
>SEYY01023863.1:20000-40000 GCA_009176605.1 Armadillidium nasatum
AATATTGGAAACTCCAAAATATATATATATATATATATATATATATATATATATATATATATATATATATATATATATATATATATATATATATATATATATATATATATATATATATATATATATATATATATATATATGGAGGGTAACAGGACTAGCAATTATTGATTATTGCTTGCAACAATTTTAGTATCAGCATGAGAAGCCATAGCTCCGAGAAGAGTCTTCTGAAGTGAGTGTTGAAAGGTTAGAAGGAGAAGGTGCTAGCCCCACTGAAAGGGGGAAGATTCTAACTGTGGGTTTAAATAAAGCTCAAGGACTGGCACTGAAACCAACGAGCCAAAAAACGTGATCTTCTAGAGCCCCTCTAGGAGAGGAACTTTTAAGAGCAGATGGAGAGAGCTGCTTGTTCACAGTGTGAAAACCTTTTCAGAAGATAAAGAAAGAATATATATATATATATATATATATATATATATATATATATATATATATATATATATATATATATATATATATATATATATATATATATATATATATATATATTATTTATTTACGCTTTCCACTTTTCTCACTTTCGTGGGGTGGCGCCCACAATAACTCCTTCACACACGTACATACACACCTCACCTTTCACTCTTCCCCCTCACCACCACACTCCATCTCTGTCTGTCCTCCACAATTTTCCTGCCCTCTTCCAGACTCAAACTCCTTCTACCCAAAATCTCCCTCACTCCATCCATCCATCTCCACTTTGGCCTTCCTCTCCCTCTACCTTCCTCAACCTCGGATTTAAGCATTCTTCACACCATCCTGTCTTTATCCATTCTATGCACATCCCCAAACCTGCTTAGTACATCATCCTCTGCTCTATCAACCATTCCCTATCTGCATCTACATATCTCCTTTATTCTATCGTTTCTGATCCTATCTACCCTTCACAAACCACATATCGCTCTCAGTCCCTTCATCTCAAATTCATTCAATCTTTTCCTCATCTGAGCATTCATCATCCATATTTCACATCTTTATATAACATATGGCAAATACATGCACTCAAACATTCGTACCTTAATTTCCTTCGACGTTTTCCCTTTCTTCCACACTTCCCTTAATCCCCCATCACTTTCATTCCTTCCACCACTCTATTCTTTATTTCCTTTTTTATCCCAACTTTTCCGTCCACCAACATTCCCGAATATTTGAATTCTTCTTTATCTTCCAATCTCCACCCAACCTCTACACCTCCCCTACCTCCTCTCTCACAACCAACTCCTCACCCCCAATCCTCATTACTTTACTTTTTGTTGTATTTATTCCCAATCCTTTGATTGCACATTTCCCTCAAATTTTCTCATCAACATTCTCAACTTTTCCCAGAATCAGCCACAAGCACCGCATCATCCGCAAACAGTAGTACATTTACTTCCCATTCACTCTCCCCACTTCTCAGCCTAATGCCCTTTACTTCCCTCTCCATTTCCCTAACTTTAGCATTCATTAACAGGTTAAACAACCGTGAACATTACACATCCCTGTCTCAACCCCACTCCCAGGTTAAACTAATCAGTAAGCTCCCTCTTAACCCTCACCATCGCTCTACAGTTTTCATAAAAGACTTTGATCACTTTCAATAAACTTCTTCTCACCTCCCATCCCTCTCCCAGTACCTCAAACAACTTCCTCCTACATACCCTATCATACGCTTTCTCCAAATCTATAAAGCATGCATACTCCAATTTACCCTTTTCACACAATTTATCACAAATCATCCTTAGCGTAAACACCTGGTCCACACATCCCCTAACATCTCTAAAAAAAAAAACCCTTGTTCCACTCCCATCCCCTCTCTTGTTAATTGTTTCACTTTTGTCACTAATATCCTTCCATAAATCTTCCCTATCACACTCAATAGACATATTCCACTATTATCTTTACACATCTTCTTATCCCCTTTTCCTTTACATATAGGCCCTATACAAGCATTCTGCTATTCCTGAGGCCTCTCCTTTTTCCCAACACACATTAACCATTCTAATCAGCCAGTTAACTAAATCTCCAGCTCCTTCCCTTATCATTTCTCCATAAATACAGTCTATCCTTGCCGACTTTCTCTTTTTCACCTTCTTTACTGCTACTTCCACCTCCTCTCTACTAACACTCTTCTCCTCTTCCCCAGCCACTACCTCCCCGTTATCCCTTACCCTCCTTCTCCCTAATCATTCTGTTCTTATTCAATAATTCACTAAAGTATTCTCTCCACCTCTCTGCAACATCTTTCTCTCCTTATATGAACTTACCATCCTCCTCCTGCTCCTCTCTCCCTCTCCTCACTCTATTCACCCTTTCCAGAACATTTTACTTCTCTCCTTAAAATTTTCTGCTAGTTTCTGCTCCAATCCTCTTCTAATCTCATTTTCCCACTCTTCACCTAACTCTTCACTTCACTACACCTCTTCTTATACACCATCCAATCCCTATCCTCCTTCGTATCAAAATATCTGTTAAAGGCTTCTTTCTTCCTTTTCCCCAAATTCCTAACTCTTCATTCCACCCTCACTCTCCTTACGTCTACCGATCCCTATCCTTTCCACCCCACATACCCTTAAAGCAACCTCCATCAATGCTCCTTTCAATTTTCCAGATTTTTCTTCCACTCCTTCTTCATTACCGCCCTCCATCTTTCCCTTATCCAACCCATGTAATCTTTCTTCCCCATCTCTTACAGTCTTTCCACCCCACCATCTCCAGAACCTTCTCTCTTACTCTCACTCTCTCCCAACCTCCTTTAACTTTTACTCTTGCCACTACCAAATAGTGGTCCGATATACAGATTGCAGCACCCACCCCTTAATACCTTAACATCTAACAGCCTACTTCTAACTTCCCATCTCTCGCACACAATCCAAAAGTCCATTTTCTCCTTTTACCTCACTCACCCACGAATACTTATGAAAATCTCTTTTCCTAAACTATGAATATTCCTATCGTCACAACTCTTACAGCACACACACACACACACACACACACACACACACACACACACACACACACACACACACACATATATATATATATATATATATATATATATATATATATATATATATATATATATATATATATATATATATATATATATATATATATATTGAGTATTTTTATTTATATAATTTCCAATATGAAAATATTGGTAGATTTAAGTGCTCTTCTTTATTTCAAACGAATAATGAAATATATTACTCTTATAAAAAAATCAAATTTTAATTCTACATATTTCTTTAAAACTTATATATATATATATATATATATATATATATATATATATATATATATATATATATATATATATATATATATATATATATATATATATATATATATATATATATATATATATATATATATATATATAATATATATAATAATAATAATAATAATAATAATAATAATAATAATAATAATAATAATAACACTAGTCAACAAAAAAAAAAAAAATAATTTTTCTGGCATGGACTTTAAGAACAGTTTTAGACTAATTTGAGGGTGCTGAATTCGAATCTGATCTTATATTTTCTCTATCACATCAAGTTTTTGAGCTATAGGTATATATCCCATTTTCATGAATTCCAAGAATGAATTATCCTTCTATTCAGTAGTGTAGCAAAAGGGGCAGGATTATATGGTTTACTTTCTGCCTTGTCAATGTAAAAGGTTTCAATAAGAAAAACAAGCAATATTTGAAATACCCAAGAATCCCTTCAGCTATTCGACCGGTTGCCCATAGTGAAGAAATACCTGTACCAATCTTTACTAAGCTTCCAAAAATTGATGACACAGATCTCTGCTCACCTTCTTCTAGTGATGAAGAAGACACTACAGATATTTTTCAGCCATGTGATGAAGATTGTAACAAACCAATTCTGTTTACTCAGTCGGCTTTGAATGATTTGGTTAGAGATCTTTATCTACCAAAAGAGTCTGCTGAACTGTTGGCTTCAAGACTACAAGAGAATCGAATGTTGAAACCCGGCACAAGCGTCTCATTTTATCGTAACAGGGAAGCAGAACTGCGTAAAGTACTTTCCATTCAGATGGCCAGCTTGTCTATTGTACTGATGTAGAAGGGCTACTTCTCTTTATGGGACTTCCAGCATATGATTCACGGGATTGGAGGCTTTTTATTGATAGTTCCAAAAGAAGTTTAAAATGTGTTCTGTTACACAATGGAAATAAGTATGCCTCTGTACCAATAGGTCATTCTGTAAAACTTAAAGAAGAATATATATAACAATATCAAGATTGTTCTTGAGAGGTTGCAATATCATGTTTATGGGTGGTTAATTTGTGTCGATTTGAAAATTGTTAACTTTCTTTTGGGTCAGCAAGGAGGGTACACAAAATACCCCTGTTTTCTGTGTTACTGGGACAGTAGAGCTGCAGCAGAGCATTGGGTGAAAAAAGAATGGCCTCAGCGACAGAGTTTGGCATCTGGCGATAAGAATGTCATCAATGATCCTCTAGTCGATAGGAAGAACATTGTCTTTCCTCCCTTGCACTTAAAACTTGGATTGATGAAGCAGTTCGTCAGAGCTCTTGATCACAGTGGGGAATGCTTCAGCTATATATGTTCAACTTTTCCTGGTCTTAGTGAAGAGAAGAAAAAGGCTGGAATATTTGATGGACCTCAAATAAGAAGACTTATGAGAGATGCAAATTTTATCACATCAATGAATGAGACAGAAAAAAAGAGCTTGGAATGCATTTTGTAATGTGGTGCAAAGTTTTCTAGGGAATAAGAGCAGACAACTATGAAGAGATTGTGGAAGAGCTACTAATGAGCCTGCGAGATCTTGGATGTAGAATGAGTATCAAGATTCATTATTTACACAGCCATTTGGACAATTTTCCGGAGAACCTTGGGGATGTGAGCGATGAACAAGGGGAGCGTTTTCATCAGGACATTAAAACAATGGAAGAGCGTTATCAAGGCCAATGGGACTCGCATATGATGGCGGATTATTGCTGGAGCTTGATGAGAGACAACCCAGAAGCTGTACATCAGAGATCAGCCAAGAAAAGAAAGTTCAGATAACTGCCATTTGCCATTGATCTGTGCACTATATATATATATATATATATATATATATATATATATATATATATATATATATATATATATATATATATATATATATATATATATATATATATATATATATATATATATATATATATATGTGTGTGTGTATTTTCCTATTTTCTATTTTAATTCTGTCAATATATCTGATTTGCTGTACATGAACTTTGTAATCTTTGTTTTTACTTGATTAAGAATATAAAAAATGTACTAAATATCACGTGTTTTTATCGTGAAACCTTCCATATATATATAGGGTGATGAGTAATTTTCATCAAAAACTGAAAAATGACATATCTTGAAATCCTGATGTGATAGACAAAAACTGAGTTCATATTCGTAATCAGAAGCCAAAATTTAGTTAGAATCTGTTTTAAAACCTTTTGCCAGAAAAATCGTGTTGACCAGTGTAATAATAATAATAATAATAATAATAATAATAATAATAATAATAATAATAATAATAATAATAATAATAATAATAATAATAATAATAATAATAATAATAATAATAATAATAATAATAATAATAATAATAATAATAATAATAATAATGTTTCTCGTGAAGCGTTATTAATGAAATTAGAAGTGATAATGAGAGCGTTCGTGGAAAATGAAGCTGAGAACAAGTCTTCTAATGATTTTCTTTTGTTTTCCAAATTCAGATTCGAAACACTTCAAAATTTTCGATTTTTTTTTTATTTATTTTGATTTTTAATTAAAAGTAAATAAAAAAAAAAGTTTTTTTTTTTTTGAAAAAAAAAATTTAAATGAGGCTATTGAAAATTTATTCTCAGTTAATGTTATGCTTTCTGATATATATAAATATATATATATATATATATATATATATATATATATATATATATATATATATATATATATATATATATATATATATATATATATATATATATATATATATATATATATATATATATATATATATATATATATATGTCTCCTCCGGTGGGCAAAGGCCAGAGGCCTACCAAATTCCACGGGAGTTGGGAAAGATCTATTATCATGGTCGATGGTGGCCGACGTGTCCAGACACACGGCGTTTGAAAGTATGCAAGTCAAAGGAAGTTGGGAAAACAGATGAAGGGAGTGTGTTCCAGACTTTACCAGTAGAGTATATGTAAGACTGAGCATAGCGGTTAAGTCTGGGGTCGGAGAGTTGGACAGAGAAAGGATGAGAATGTGTAGAAAGGCGTGTCGCACGAGCTCTTCTCAATGGAGGAGGTATGCTACGAGAGAGTTAAGAAGAGCAGTGTCCATTGTAATAGCGATAGTAAAGAGAGAGTGACGCAACAATTCGACGGGCAGAAAGAGATTGAAGAGAGTTAGTAAGAGCAGGAGAGTTGATGAGACGAAATGCCCTTGACTCCACCTTCTCTGAGAGAGCTGTAAGTGTGGAACTACCCCAGATGTGCGAAGCATACTCCATACAGGGACGGACAACACCCCTATACAGAGCAAGCAACTGGGGTGGCGTGAAGTAATTCTGAAGGCGCCTCAGAACACCCAACCTCTTAGAAGCTTGTTTAGAAAGAGAAGTAATGTGATCTTTCCAAGAAAGATCACGAGAAAAAGAAACACCAAGAATATTAAGGACAGATGAAGGCTTGAGTTGTGTGTTTTCGAAGAAGATATCATAGTTGTGTGGAAGATTGTGTCGAGTGGAGAGATGGAGGAACTGAGTTTTTGAGGCATTGAAAACAACCATGTTTTCTCTGCCTCAATTTGAAATACGAGAAAGATCAGAGGTTAGTTGTTCCAAGGCTACCCTTCTCGAGTCTATCAACTGCTGTTGGGTTGGACGTTTTTCAAAATGGAAGGAATAATGAAGGGTGGAGTCATCAGCATAGGAGTGGATAGGAGATGAGGTAATAGAGAGAAGGTCATTAATGAAGATTAGAAAAAGTGTTGGTGATAGGACAGAACCCTAAGGAACACCACTGTTAATAGATTTAAAGGATGAACGGTGGCCGTCTACAACAGCTGCTATAGAACGACCGGAAAGGAAATTAGCCAGAAGATCACAGAGAGAAGGATATATACCGAAAGAGGGAAGTTTAGAAATCAAAGCTTTGTGCCAGACTCTATCGAAGGCTTTCGATATGTCCAGCGCGACAGCAAAAGATTCACCGAAATGCCGAAGAGCGGAGGACCAAGAGTCAGAGAGAAGGGAAAGAAGATCACCCGTAGAGCGTTTCTTACGAAAGCCATACTGGCGATCAGAGATAAGATTAGAAGAATTGAGATGCTTCCAAATCTTCCTGTTAATATAGATTCGAAAACTTTAGAGAGAACGGAGGTCAAAGAAATAGGACGGTAGTTGGAGGGTTGAGAGGGGTCCCCTTCTTCGGCACAGGTTGAATGAGCGCACGTTTCCAGCAAGAAGGGAAGGTTGAAGTAGAGAGACAAAGACGAAATAGTTTACCGAGGCAGGGTGCAAGCTCGGAAGCACAAGTTTTGAGAACCACAGGAGGAATACCATCGGGACCGTACGCCTTCTTAGTATTAAGCTCAGAGAGAGCAGAATTGACATCTTTAGAAGAAATTCTAATTTTAGGCATAATTGAGTTAGAGGGGGTTGAAGGAGGAGGAATAGCTCCGGAATCGTCTAAGGTTGAATTAGAGGCAAAAGTTTGAGCAAAGAGTTCAGCTTTAGAAGAAGGTAAAACAGCAGTTGTGCCGTCGAAAGATATTAAAGGAGAGGAAAGTTAGAGTTGACATTTTTTGCAAAATGCCAGAAAGAACGTGAAGAAGAGGAACCAGAAAGATTATTGCATTTTCTACGGAGAAAGGAGTTTTTAGTGTTACGAAGGATAGATTTTGCACGATTCCGGGATGAAATATAAGTAGCGTGAGTTTCTGGAGTTTGAAGACGACGGTAATCCCTGAAGGCAGCATCCCTGCGGCGGATAGCACGAGAACAAGCAGAGTTAAACCAAGGTTTGTTAGGTTTAGTAGAAGGGAAAGAAAATGGAATGTACGCCTCCATGCCAGAGAGAATCACCTCGGTAATGCGTTCTGCACACTCCGAGGGACCCCTCCCACGGAAGCAATAATCATTCCATGGAAATCGAAGAAGTACGACCGCAAGTCCGACCAGCTTGTGGCACCGAAGTGCCACAAGCGTTTCCTTTCCGTAGAAGGGGTCTTTCCTGCGGAAGACTTGAAGAGATAGAAGAGGATACAGAGATAAGAAGATGATCGGAGGAACCCAGAGGAGGAAAGAGTTTAACAGTATAAGGAGAAGGATTAGAAGTTAGGAAAAGGTCTAGAACGTTGGGTTCATCTCCAAGACGATCAGGGATACGAGTAGGGAGCTGCACCAACTGCTCAAGATCGTTTTGGATAGCGAAAAGGAAGGCACGTTCACCAGTTGTATCATGAGAACTAGAAGAAAGCCATTGGCGGTGGTGAACATTGAAATCACCTAATATGATGATTTCAGAGAAAGGAGAAGAAGAGAGAATGTGCTCTATTTTGGAGTTTAAATAGTCGAAGAATTTAGCATAGTCAGTAGAATTAGGAGATAAATAAACTGAACAAATGAAATTTAGTCGTAGAGTGGCAAGAGAGCCTAAGCCATAAGGTGGAAAATTCGGAAGACTCCAAATTAGAGACACGAGAACAAACGACATCGTTGCGCACATATGCACAACAACCGCCTTTGGCTGAAAATTGAGGATAGAGACAGTAGGAGGAAACAGAATAGGGTTTGCTATCAGAACGCTCAAACATCTGAGTTTCGGTCAAGAAAAGAGGTGAGGTCTAGAAGAAGAGAGGTGATGTTCAACAAAGTGGAAATTAGAGTGCAGACCGCGAATGTTGCAGAAATTAATGAAAAAAAAATAGACCGTGCATCAGGACAAGCCGGCGGCCGTGTCCTGGTGGCACCAACCCCATCACCGGAGGCCACCAACTCCCAAGTGGTGATGGGGGAAGGGGTGGATGAGGGGTTATTTTTGGAAGCCGCCCCCCGTGGCTTCTCCGAGGCTACTGAAGTTGACGCCATTATAGATTTTGTTTTATTTTTTTAAGATGTGTTAGAAATGTTTTATGTATGTAAAGGAGAGCCACTCCGTGTAGATAGAAGGTGAGCGCGAAAGGAAGCGAACCATTGGGCACCGGGATGAGATAGGAGTACCTTTAACACCCCGTATACCCAACAGGGGGTAATCTCATCGCTTCGGGAGCGCTACTTCCCTCCCCCGTATATATATATATATATATATATATATATATATATATATATATATATATATATATATATATATATATATATATATATATATATATATATATATATATATATATATATATATATATATATTAGTGATGGCATCCACATCCGCATCCGCTACAGCACTTACGAAAATTCAACATCCGCACCCGCATCCGCATCCGCACTTTCGAGAATTCCTCATCCGCATAAGCATTTTTTAAGATTATACATCCGCATTCGCATTCGCATTCGCATCCGCACTTGACGAAAATTCTGCCTTCGCATGCCCAAATTAAGAAAATATGACCCGATCCATCACTAATTATATATATATATATATATATATATATATATATATATATATATATATATATATATATATATATATATATATATATATATATATATATATATATATATATATATATATATATATAGAGAGAGAGAGAGAGAGAGAGAGATGGAAATTATGAAAATACTTTTCCATTTTAATTTATTCACAAAGTTCCAAATGGAAAAAGTATTAATTAACGAGTGTCTGACTAATATCTTCAGACCCACTCTTCATTTTCCTACTGTACCCAAACAAAAAATATACTTAAAACTTCTGTATATAGGATCACTTACATCTCAGCTTAATAGAAATATTTTTAATATAATTGAAGCTACATTCCCACCATTCCCACAACGTCAGTTCATTCTGATAATTATAACTACCTCTCAATTTATAGCTTCTTCAGACACAAAGAATCTCACCCAATGCTTCTCAGTTCCTCATTAATTTATTTTTTAAGTGTACCAGCTGTAATGCGGCATATGTAGGTCAAACTGGTCTGCAACTGAAAGCAAGGTTTAATAACAGACCATCCTCTTTCTTTTCCTGCACACTCTGCCATAAAAGATCATGGACATACTCACCCTTTGTTTTCATTAAATTTCTCTGTTCTTTAACATGAATCTTCCCTTTCTGATCGTAGGATTTTGAAGTTTTATATATAAAAACTCATTGCCCATCTTTAAATGATCAAGCTTCTATTGTCCTTTTCGCCTCAGTAAAGTAGTCCTTTATCCCAAAATGGTCCAGCCTTTTTTTTTTTTTTTTCTTTATTAATATTATTACTTTATTTTTTATTTTTTTTATTGCAATTATTATTATTTTAAATACCTTATATATAGTTAATGAATTTATATTTTGATTGTATTTTAACATAAAAATTTGTAAATTTTAGTTTGTGCTGAAGACGGACCGAGATACGGTGGTGTTAAACCTTCACAATGTATTAAATATTTATGTGAAAACCCTTAGTATTGGTTAAGCTTTCTAATTAGATTAAGGGTTCACTAGGGAAGTATATATATATATATATATATATATATATATATATATATATTATATATATATATATATATATATATATATATATATATATATATATATATATATATATATATATATATATAATATATATATATATATATATATAAAGGGTTTTAATGAGGAATTCGATTTGAATAAAGTTTAAGGGAATATTTGAGAAAGTTTGATAGAAAGTCTTAGCCAAAGAATTCCCACAAAATATCTAAAATTAGAAACTACTCCACATCTTCGCGTTCCTTACATAATAGCAAAGTTTCCAGATTCAATGAAATGTTTTTGTAGAATGAAATGAATTTTTACAGAAATGAAAAATACAGTGGGAAAAATTAACGAGTTACAGTAAATTAAAGGGTAATAATTCTTTAAATTTTTTGAAGATTCTTCAAGAGAAGTGTCTCGCGAATCAAGATCTTTAAATCCAGCTTAAATGGCCTGTAAGTTCGCTGCAGTCAGGTTTACATCCTCAGGTTTCAATCTTTAATGGTCCGGCGATGTTAATAAATATCCGAGATTTATTCCAATGCTTTCTTTTAGAAAGCTTTATTTCGGTTCTCATATTAATGCATTTTAATAAACATTTCTTTTCATATTTGAGGTATACTGCAAAAAATGTCTTAACGAAGCGTTGGAACAATTTGCAAAAATGTCACAGTAAAATTTTGAATAGAGAAAAGACATGTTAAGCAAAAGAAAGTCGCTTCACTGATTTATTTTCTAATAAGAAAATAAATTAAAAAAATTTGTTGCGACATTTTTTGCCACTTCTCCCAACGATTCTTTTGGACAATTTTTGCATTGTACTGTACTCATATTATTTTCATTCATTAATTTATTTGAAATGAAGTAAATTATTCTTTATTACTCACATTTTAAGTGGTTCCAATAATTGTATTTGATGGTTGAAGTCAAAACTCTCTTAAAGTCTTCTAAATTTGTTTCTTTTCACATACGATGAATCTTATATTTCTCTCAATGGTTCTTCTAATATTTAAAATTTTTATAGTTAAAATTAAATAAATTCTTTATTAAATTACATAATAACAAATATTTACACTTGTATATATCGAATTTCAGCCGAAATTTAAACACATAAGATCGTTCCACAAAAATATCAAAACTTTAAAGATATTCACTGTATTTTCTGTAAATCTCGCTTTAGCTAAATTTAAATTCAATTGAAAATTATTGTAAATTCTAAATGAAGAAAAAAGTTAAGAAATTCCTCCTTTCAAGTCCTTCTGAACAATAAAATTAGGTCCAATTTTCTGGAATCAGAAACAATCGTTCAAGTCTTTAAGATATTTTCATCTAAGCATATCATGATTTTTTGACAACTTTGTACTATTTACACACACACACACACACACACACACACACACACACACACATATATATATATATATATATATATATATATATATATAATATATATATATATATATATATATATATATATATATATATATATTATATATAATAAATATAATAAAATATAAAAAATACTTATATATATGTTGCGATAAGAAAAAAAACTATATATAAAACCCAAAAAAAGTATTTCAAAACCGATCTTCCCGTCAAGGTATATATTATATATTTTTATAAACCGTAATATTTTGTATATTGTAAATATATATAAAGAAATACTATATATATATATATATATATATATATATATATATATATATATATATATATATATATATATATATATATATATATATATATATATATATAATATATATATATATATATATATATATATATATATATATATATATATATGTATATATATATATATATATATTATATATATATATATATATATATATATATATATATATATATATATATATATATATATATATATATATATATATATCAGTAACAGAAAATGAGTGTACTTATATTCATATGCGAGAAGTATACTTAAGGCATCTATAATTATAATCATAGGTATAATAATTAACAACAAGTATTTCTCAATAAATCTATTCATTGAACGCAATAATAAAATAAACTCTGTCCGAGACTCGCTCTCTTCAACCACTCAATATCAATCTATCTTCTTTAAAAGCAAATCTAAACCTGTTTTACTCTCGAAAAAAAAAAAAATATTTTTATTCACTTTAGAAAAATGTAATTAAAACGAATGAAGGTTAATTCTATTTACACGGATAGAGAATAGATCTTTACTCTTATATATTCTCTTTTAATCCACAAAATGTATTTAATTCACTTCGAGATACAAACTCGAAAGGAAACAAATTCCGATCTCTCAGTCAAAGAGTTAGTAAACGACAAGGAAGGATAAAAAGCAAATAAATATAAATTAAAACAAATAAATTGAAAAATAAATATTTATTATTATTTTTCTTTTCTACAATTACTTTGTATTTTCAACATTATGAAACTGCATTTAATCTTATACAATACGAAAGTTCATTATAAAATTTACATCTCAAGGAAAAACAAGCAAAGAGTCGGCATAAAGTTTCAAAGGAAACCGAGATGGATTTAGTTGAATATTTATAAGTGAAAGAGGAGAGATGAGGAAGAGCTATTTCAAGTCTAATTTACAAATATGGTAAAAGAGAGAACGAGAACAGTATTTACTTCCTTGTAATATTACTATTTTACCTTCATAAAAAGCTTACTCGTAAAACACTTTTGCAGCACCGCTTGCATCAGAATTGAGAAGGATGATATGTAGTTTACGTAACTGCCCGAATATCTCAATTATTTTAAACAATTACCCTAAAAAAACTATTTCCAGCTTAAATAGAGTTCATTTCATTTTTTACCCTTCTTACCTTTCCTAATTCGAATTTATTTATAAACAAGCCTTCTTTAAGACGTAGGTGGAAATTCAATTAAGCCAAACTTTAAAAATGGCGAATCCAAAGATTGGATAAAATACTATTAATTACTTTAATATTAATTACATAGTTTCGTAGACTTTTTCTTGATGGGTTCTGAGAAGCTGCGAATATTCCGTCAAATTTGTCAATTCAATAAAGGGAACAAAATGAAGTTTAAATTGAAAACAAAATGAGACAAACAACATATTTTGACTTAATTTTAAATTGCAAATCCCAGAGGTTATATATATATATATATATATATATATATATATATATATATATATATATATATATATATATATATATATATATATATATATATATATATATATATATATATATATATATATATATATATATATATATATATATATATATATATATATAGGTGTTATTTCAAAAACGAATTGTGTTGCAGATATTTGGCTCGGTGTTTAGTGTTCTAAACATTTAAGTTGTGTTTAGTTAATTTGTTTCTAAAAATGAAATATTTTGAGCGTAAAAATAAATAGCTTATAATAATTGTAAATTTTACTTTTAATTATGAAGTATTATTATTTAAAAAAAAAAAAAGTTTTATTCATTTAATAAGGTTTTGCAAAAGATAATAATGAACAACTAGAAATAATTTATATATGTGCTACTTTGAATACTGTGGGAAAACTCCATAAGAAGTAAAACGATAAATAAAAATAATAGATTGATCCTTTAACGGAAAGGAAGTTTGTTAATCTGAAGATTAACTGCATGAACTCTTTTGCTGTGGGAATCATTATCTTTTTATAGGAATTATCTATGATATTTATTATGAATAAAGAGAAAATAAGAATTTTATTCTTTTCTGCATTTTATTTGGTTTATTATTTAGAATATGATAAATATTCATCAGGATATGAAGGACAAGGAACTAAATAATTTATCTCTAAAAGTAAAACTGTTTCTTGATGTTCGATTCCCAAAAGGTTTTTGAGTGCTCCACTTCTTTCTCAAAGAAAACTCTTTGAAAATCAATATCTATGAGAAAGAAAGAAAGAAGAAGAAGAAAAAAAGAATCATTCTAGATTACTATTTATGAATAATGGAAAATTCTTACAGGAATTACTATTCTAGAGACTGGAATTGAGAGCAATAAAAAATAATGGTAGAGAATTTTAGTAAGAGGCAAATTAAAAAAAAAAAAAAAAAAAAAATCACAATTTTGTTAAATTTTACGTTATACCTTTATGTATACAAAATTGCATACATGCATGTATTGATTATAATTATAAATTCCTAGCGAACCTTAATCTAATTAGAAAGGTTGAAACCAATACTAAGGGTTTCCACATACTTATTTAATACATTGTAAACTTTTCACACTGTATCTCGGTCCATCTTCAGCACAAACTAAATTTTCACAAATCTCTATTTTAAATAAAAATCAAAATATACAATCAAAATTAACTATATATAAGATATTTAAAATAATAATAACTACAATAAAATAATAAAAATAAAGTAATAATATTGATATTTATGTTATTATCTATATATAAACATTTGTAACATTGTAAATTAAACATTAATATCAGTGTGTGAGGTCTCCAAATATTTGTTTCAAGATAGCTTTGTATATTAAATCCCATTTAAAATTTGTGGTCGATAATGAAGCTCAGAATCGTGAAAATAAATTGTTCAAATAAAGTAAAGATAATAGATGCAGTATTTCAGGTGTGTTATTAATATGATGAACTAAAAAAAAAGGTGTTCAAACTTAGTGAATTTATGCCAAAACGTGTTTGTATGGACCATAAAACACAAAGGAGAACATATTTCATATTAAATGAAACAATTTTTAACTTGGAAATATTTTGTAAGAATTAAAATGTTTTGTAAAAAAATTGTCCTTTTATATACCCTTGTCCAATTTAATTTTCACACCAATATATATATATATATATATATATATATATATATATATATATATATATATATATATATATATATATATATATATATATATATATATATATATATATATATATATTAAAATACACCTAAATCCAGCAAGCATGTTCAAAAGTTCACTTTATTTCAGTGTCATTTGAGGCCTTTTATAGATTTGTGCATATTTAAAATTAGATCCATGTGTTTGTGTATACTTGTTTGTGTGTACGTACGTACGTGTGTGTGTTTTCTTCTCTGTGTGCGCGAACAGTAAATTTAATCGTTAGTCTTGCATAGAAAAGTTGCCAATTTTTACAAGCTCTTCTTCAAAGATTTTTGGAAAAAAAAAAAAAAAGTTTTTCAATTTTCACAATAAGAATAAAATATTAGCATACAACTTTTTTAAGAATTTATGAAAGTTATTGAGCAAATAATATATATATATATATATATATATATATATATATATATATATATATATATATATATATATATATATATATATATATATATATATATATATATATATATATATATATATATATATATATATATATATATATATATATATATATATATATATATATATATATATATATATATATATATATATATATATATATATATATATATATATATATATATATATATATATATATATATATATATATATATATATATATATATATATATATATATATATATATATATATATGTATTCTGGTTCTCCTTCCTCACGCCCTTTCTGGAATTTTGAAAAAATGTCAATTCTAACATTGCTTTTTTTCTCTTTCCCTTTATTAGTATCTTCTGACGGTACAACTGCCGAATTGCCTTCCTCTAAAGCTGAACTCTTCGCTCAAACTTTTACCTCTAATTCAACTACGGACGATTCCGGAGCTGTTCTTACTCCAACCCTCTCCAACTCGTTTATTCCTAAAATTGTAATTTCTTCTACAGACATCATTTTTGCTCTCTCTCTCCTTACTCTAAGAATGCGTACGGTTCTGATATCCCTCCTGTGGTTCTCAAAACTTGTGGTTCTGAGCTTGCACTCTACCTTGGTAAACTATTTCGTCTATGTCTTTCTACTTCAATCTTTCCTTCTTGCTGGAAACATGCACTCATTCAGCCTGTGCCGAAGAAGGGGGACTCCTCTCAACCCTCTAACTACCGTCCCATTTCCTTGGCCTTCGTTCTTTCTAAAGTTTTCAAAACTATCCTTAACAGGAAGATTTAGAAACTTCTCAATTATTCTAATCTTATCTCTGATCGCTAGGATGGATTTCGTAAAAAACATTCTACTAGTGATCTTCTTTCCCTTCTGTTTGACTCTTGATCCTCCGTTCTTTGGCATTTCGGTGAATATTTTGCTTTCAAGCTGGACATATCGAAAGCTTTCGATAGAGTTTGGTAGAAAGTTTTGATTTTCAATCTTCCCTCTTTCGGAATCTATTCATCTCTCTGATTTCCTTTCCGGTCGTTCTATAGCAGCTGTTGTAGGGGTGTTCCTCAATGATCTGTCCTCTCCAAAACTATCTACTTTTTATTAATGACCTACTCTCTGTTACATCTACTCCTATGACGGACTCCATTCTTCATTACTCTTTTCAATATGAAAGGTGCCCACAGAAACACAAGGAAGGTAGCCTTGGAGCAGCTGAACCTTGATCTATCTCGTATTTCAAATTGGAGCAGAGAAAACATGGTCTTTTTCAATGCCACCATTTCTTTTCTCGACACAAACTTCCACACAACTTTGATATCTTCTTCGAAAACACACAACTCAAACATTCATCTCTCCTTAATTAATATTCTCACTGTTTCTTTTTCTCGCGATCTTTCTTGGAAAGATCACATTACTTCTCTTTCTAAGCAAGCTTCTAAGAGGTAAAGTATTCTGACGCGATTTCAGAATTTCTTCGCTCCACCCCAGTTGCTTGTTCTTTATAGAGGTGTTCTTAACCCCTGTATTTAGTACGCCTCCCATCTGGAGTGGCTCCACTTATACAGCTCTCATAGAAAAGGTGGAATCTAGGGCATTTCGTCTTATCAACTCTCCTACTCTCACTAATTTTCTATGTACAGTCTCGTTCTGCCTATCAATTGTTACAACGAACACTGCTCTTCTGAACTCTCTCGTCCCATTCCAGATCTATTAAGAAGAACTCGTGCGACACGTCTTTCTACACAGTCTCATCTTTCTATGTGTGTGTGCCCCCTCCTTGAAAAGGGCTCTGCCCGTGAGCGGTGGCGTTCTGTAAAAATAAAAAAAATAAAAAAAATCCTGTCCAACTCTCTGACTCCAGACTTAATCGCTATGCTCAGTCTTAGATGTACTCTACTGGTAAAATCTGGAACACACTCCCTTCATCTATTTTCCCAACTTCCAATGTCTTACATACTTTCAAACACCGTATTTCGGAGAATGTCGGCCTTTAATTTGTCAAGGTTTTCGTTTTTGTTCCTAACTCTGGTGGAAATTTTGGCAGGCCTCTGGTCTTTTCCCACCAAAGCTGAAATCGAAATATATATATATATATATATATATATATATATATATATATATATATATATATATATATATATATATATATATATATATATATATATATATATATATATATATATATATATATATTTATATTAGTGATGGATGTGTCATATTTTCTCATTTACGGATGCGGATGCGGATGTTGAATTTTCGAAAGTGCGGATGCGGATGCGGAATGCGTAGGCGATCATTAATATATATATATATATATATATATATATATATATATATATATATATATATATATATATATATATATATATATATATATATATATATATATATATATATATATATATATATATATATATATATATATATATATATATATATATATATATATATATATATATATATATATATATATATATATATATATATATATATATATATGTAAAGTTGAGATAGCTTCTTTCCTAGTGAACCTTAATCTAATTAGAAAGGTTGAAGCCAATACTAAGGGTTTCCACATACTTATTTAATATATATATATATATATATATATATATATATATATATATATATATATATATATATATATATATATATATATATATATATATGTATATATATATATATATATATATATATATATATATATATATATATATATATATATATATATATATATATATATATATATATATATATATATATATATATATATATATATATATATATATATATATATATATATATATATATATATATATATATATATATATATATATTATATATATATATATATATATATATATATATATATATATATATATATATATATATATATATATATATATATATATATATATATATATATATATATATATATATATATATATGTATATATATTATATATATATGTGTGTGTGTGTGTGTGTGTGTGTGTGTGTGTGAACTTTTCACAATGTAGCTCGGTACATTTTTAGCACAAACTAAATTTTTACAAATTTCTATTTTAAAAAACAATCAAAATATAAAGTCATAACTATCTATAAGATATTTGAAATAATAATAATAATTACAAAAAAATAATAGAAAATAAAGTAGTAATATTGATATTGAAATAACATATATAAAAATAAAAAGGGTTGACTAATTTTGGAAAAAGGACTTCATTATTGAGTGAAAAGGGCAATGGAGGAAGCTTGATCGTTTGAGGATTAGCAATGATTTTTTTATATATATAAAACTCCAGTATCCTACTATCAAGAAGGGAAGATGCATGTTGAAGAATAGAGATTAGAAAAAGGAAAAAGTATCTCCATGGTATTTTATGACAGAGTGTACAGGAGAGCAAAGAAGAAGGTCTGTTCTAAAGGAAACTTCTCTATGCTTATGAATCCTCGCTTTTAATTGTAGACCATTTTGGCCTACATACGCTGCATTACAGCTGGCACACTTAAATAAATTAATTAATGAGGATCTGGGAAGCACCGGGTGAGATTCTTTATGTCTGAAGAAAGTATGAATTGAGAGGTAGTTATAATTTACAAGAATGAACTGGCATTGCGGGAATGTAGCTTCAATTATAGTAAGAATATTTCTATTTAGTTAAGATTATATATATATATATATATATATATATATATATATATATATATATATATATATATATATATATATATATATATATATATATATATATATATATATATATATATATATATATTAGTAATGGATCGCATGTCATATTTTCTTATTTGCGGTGAGGATATAGAATTTTCGTCAAGTACGCGGATTCGGATGCAAATGCGAATGTATAATTTTCACAAGTGCTGATGTGGATGCGGATGCGGATTCCATCACTAATATATATATATATATATATATATATATATATATATATATATATATATATATATATATATATATATATATATATACACTGACAG
>SEYY01023863.1:45000-48598 GCA_009176605.1 Armadillidium nasatum
CTACTACTTCTACTACTACTACTAATAAATAATAATAATATAAATTAATATAATAATAATAATAATAATAATAATAATAATAATAATAATAATAATAATAATAATAAATAATAATGTAATATATATAATAATAATAATAATAATAATAATAATAATAATAATAATAATAATAATAATAATAATAATAATAATGATATTTGAATTTTTTTTTTTTTGCTGAGTTAAAAAACTGTACAAAAGCAATTACAAAATATTAATAATAATATTTCTTACTGAAAATGGTTGCTATGGAGACGAGAACGTCCTGCGATCCATTTTCGTTCTTACAGTTCATGTTACGTAAAAACATGTATAATATTACTTCATAAGAGAAGTAATAATATTATAATAATTAGTACTATTATCAAATATATTAAAATCAGATACCATTGCAGTTAAATTAAATATAAAAATAATAATAATAAATAATAATAATAATCATAATAATAATCATAATAACAAAATAATGATACTAATAAAATGATGATAATAATAAAATAATAATAATAATAATAATAATAATAATAATAATAATAATAATAATAATAATAATAATAATAATATAATAATGATAATAATAATCTTTAATCTTTTTTTAATCTTTATTCATTTTTCCAGTTACAGAAGTTGAACAAGCAAAAATCGTATAAAATAAAATCAATAAAATAAAAAACAGAAATGGGCTTCTTGTGGGACGAATTCGTCCTTTGAGCCCAATAAATTAATACAAAATTAATACCAATCGTTATTCAAATTAAGTTAATAACTAAGAAACAAACAATGGATACTTAAGTGTTAATTTTTTTAAAAGTCATAATTTAAAACTTGAATATATCATTTGAGAACGATGCAACAATTCGATGAGCAGAAAGAGACTAGAAAGAATTAGTGTGAGCTAGAGAGTTGATAAAACGAAATACCCTAGACTCCACCTTGTCAAGGAGAGCTGCATGATTGGAATCATAATAATAATAAAAAAACAATAAAAAGTAATAACTAACAATAACAACATTAAAATATCTGGAAACTAATAGTTATTACAATATGATAAAGATATGTCTTTATTCGTAAAAACAACACTGGTAACAAAATTTCAAAAAAAATTTTTGTCCCACAAACTGAAATAGGTGAATTTTATATTTTTTTCCGCTGATTTCAAATATGTTTTCAGTTTTTTTTCTGTCATCCATAGTTTTTCTGGGATAGTATATTTAAATTTTTAAATAAATGTATTAAATAAATTTACAAATCGATCTAATTTTATATTAAAACTCAAATTTAAAATGTAGTTTCTTGCAAGTCCCTTTTCGTGACCAACAGTAATCAGCCAAAATAGAAGGGCTCACCTTTCCTTGGTATCAGGTTTCAAAGCTCAGAATGTCCTGGTGAAAGCTCTCGCCATGTTCTTCACTGACTGCCCAAAGATTTACAGGGAAAAAATCCAAAAGAGAGTCGAGAAGTGGACTTTTAGGCTCATATTGCATCCCGAGGCCATGTATGATGTCAGAAGCTCTTTCATAATGTCAGAATGGTTCTCTAATCTGTGGTTCCCCAAAAAAGTCTCTACAAACCATAGCAGTTTTTTCATCTCTCTCTTTCTCTCTCTCTCTCTCTCTCTCTCTCTCTCTCTCTCTCAATGTATACTTCCCCCTAACCTCTCTAGACAAGTAGAATACATTCACCCAAAATTGGAAAAAAAATTTCAAGTCTTCCAGGCATACTTTCAAGATGGCATAAGGAGAGAGAGAGAGAGAGAGAGAGAGAGAGAGAGAGAGAGAGAGAGAGAGAGAGAGAGAGAGAGAGAGAGAGAGAGAGAGATTACTTAATTGGGAAGGAAAGCAATGATTTCAGATTTAAAATTCACATTACAAACGATAGATGGGGAAACAAAGAACGTGGCAAAAAAAAAAAAATAAAAAAAAAAAAAAATTTCTCATATTAAGAGTTTGTGTAGAATGTATTTGAAAGCTCCACCTCATATTATCAAGTAATATATGAATGTAATGAAAAAATTAATATAAAAATATTTAAAAAAAAAAAAAAAGTTTTGACCAATAAATGCTATTTAAAAAACAAGGTTATGCAATCTCTCTCTCTCTCTCTCTCTCTCTCTCTCTCTCTCTCTCTCTCTATATATATATATATATATATATATATATATATATATAATATATATATATATATATATATATATATATATATATATATATATATATATTATATTATATATATATATATATATGCCCAATGTGCAAAGGATTTTATTTAAGCCTCCGAAATGCGTGCTTATTCTTCCAGAAATTTCAAGAGAAATTCATAAATATTTATTAAAAAGTACTACTACTACTACTACTACTACTACTACTACTACTACTACTACTAATAATAATAATAATAATAATAATAATAATAATCACCATTTTAATGAATTTAACAAAAAAATTGTTCCATGTTTATTAAAAATAAATATAAATATTGTAAAAATAATTTACTTATTTTATTTCAAAACAATATTGGTTATATTGTTAAAAGACAATATAAAATATTATTGCTTTTTAATTTTAATAAAAAAATAACAAAATTTTATTATTAAAAAAATTAAAATATTAAAAAATATTTTTTAATAAATGCCATCACATAAGCAATTTAAAAATTTTAATATTATGAAAAATTTCAAATTACAGAGAGCACTCCACTTCCTGTTAAATATATATATATATATATATATATATATATATATATATATATATATATATATATATATATATATATATATATATATCTATATATATATATATATAGAGAGGGACCGGATAGTAATTTTTACTATCCGCGGATGCGGATGGGTTGCGGATATTCAATTGCGGATATCCGCGATGCGGATGCGGATGCGGATAATTTAATTTTTTAAGAGTTTTTGCATAGATTCTTGGAATTTTAAATATAATATCCAGAATCTATGTTACCAGGGTGTGGGACGGGGACCCAACTCTTGAACACACCACCAACCTCTTTCCCCAACCTCACCCATTTGGAAAAAGGTTAAATATATATATATATATATATATATATATATATATATATATATATATATATATATATATATATATATATATATATATATATATATATATATATAATATTCAGTATTCAGTATTACCTTCACACTTTACAGTTTCACATATTCCATTTGAAGTTAATAATTGGTAAGTTATTTTTTAGAAATAAAAGCTTTTGGGTCTTTCAGGTGAAAGTTTGGTTCGCTTTTCGTCGTAAATGAGGCTGCTCCACTGAAAAGACGCTCACTAGCAACACTAGTTGAAGGACATGCTAAATAAGTCCTTGCCAGCTCACAAGAAAAGGGAAACTTTTGCAATTTCTCTCCACCAAACCAGTTGGTCTTTATCAGCCTCCAAAACGTGGGAGTTTCAGATAATTTCAATAATCGTTATTGTATCCTTGACACTTCTGACTTTCTTCATCGCTGCTGGAAGCTAGAAGATCTTTCATTGTTTTAGCAATGCTTAAACTAACAGATTTGTTTCTTTTGTATCTGACA
>SEYY01023864.1:0-41280 GCA_009176605.1 Armadillidium nasatum
ACCCATCTTAAGGATATTCTCTTTTGTCCTTTATCTTTTACTCTCTTTTAAAAACATCATTTTCTTCCCAGTTCTCTATCTCACACAATTTTGCACTTAAAACTCTTTCACTTTGCAGACTATTACCTAGCCATACCTCTTCTTGGTCGCTAATTTCCTCTACATCGGTCAAGTCTCTAAAGTCTATCCAACCCTCTTCTCCATTTTCAATATTCTGAACATTAAAACTATCACTCCATTTCTTGCTTGTAGCTTTCCCTGCTCTACTTAGTATTTTAACCTTCACTTTATCTCCACTTTCTCTTTTAGTAGCTTTATACCTTTTTCCAATCTTGACTTTTGGCACCCTCCTTTCCTCAGCTTCCTCATCTGGTTCATCCTCTTCCCTATGTTGTTCTTCTTCCTCTTCCTGCATTCTATAGTATTCCACTTCTTGCCACTCGTCTTCCTCATTGTCCATGATCCTATTCATTTTTTGTGTATCCCCTATTTGATCAACCTTTTCACTCAGTTCGTTATCATCTTCATTTGTTACTACAACACTCTTTTTCTCATCTTTCTGTTCAATACCCGCTAACCTTGTAATATGAACTCTAGCAATTTCTCGCAAAGTACCTCCATGTTTTACTATTACCGTCTTCCCATCTCTACCTATGACTTTAGCAGGGCCTCTCCAATTCTTATCTATCTCTCTTTTATAATACACCTCTTCTCCAGGTTCAGCTAATTCTAACTTATGTTCTCTTATTTGACCTTTCATAGCCCTCTTTACTCTATCTTCCGCTTCCTGTTTCACATGAGCTTCTCTTGCCTTATGTATTCCTTCTATTGTCTCCCTTAATTGTTCACTTTCGTTACCAACTACCCCCATACTTCTTTCTTCTTCATCCGTATTATTTGGCAACTTTCCATTCCTACCAAATACCAATTGATTGGGGGTGTATCCTCCTTTATCCAGTAACCAATTTTTTGCTCCAACTGACCAAAGTAAACATGTTTCCTTATTACATCCTTCTTCTTTCATCTTTCTCATAGACTCCTTCAACAGCCCCACCATCTTTTCACACCTCCCATTACTCCATGGACTCTCAGCTGCTGTTGCCAATTGCTTTATACTAAATCTTTCACACAGCAGTTTCATATCCTCATTTTGAAATTCAAGACCATTGTCGCTAATAATCCTTTCTGGGGAACCAAATATACTAATCCATCTTTCCAGAATCTTACCTACTATCTCCTTTGGCTCTTTATTCTTTACCCAGCTTGCTTGACAGTACCCTGTTCCTAAATCCAACATCACCAAAAATTTATTTCCTTCCAATTCACCTAAATCCATGGCTACAGTTTCATTGAATCTTTTTGCTAGTGACAACCCAACTGTGGGTCTGCTAGGAGTTTTCTTATATCTTATACATACCTCACAATTATCACTCAATTCCCCTATATCCTCCTTGATATCTCTCAGAGTCTCCTTTTCCATTTCATCTCTATATGCATCCTTAATCAATTCCCCTAATCTTTCTTTGCTAGGATGCCCGAACTGAACATGCAGTCTTTTTAGTATTTTTTTCCTTTCCTGTTTATCTTCTAAACTATTTTTCACATTACCCTCCCACCATATTTCCTTCTTTATACCCCTTCTTAGAACTAATCCTTAAATGACCTCTTTCATCTACTCGTAGAGGAACCCGTACATTCTTAAAGACCCCTATCGTCATTTCATAGTGATTCAAGTTAATGCATGCTCTCATTTTCCTTAATGATTCCCTCCCCAATAACCACGGTATATCCCCTTGTACCACATCTGTGATTAGATAGAAAATCCCATCTAAAAAATGAACAAGGTATTCTAATTCTTTTAACTGCTTTATATTTAGATTCCCCAAAAACATAATTCCCCTCTATCACTTCCATAGATTTCCTCACCTCCTCTCTTTCCTTCCAAGACATACTACCCAATAAATGGCCTAGTCACTTCTCCCCTATGACGTTGGCACTACACCCTGTATCAACGATTGGCCATATGTTCCCATACTCGTTCCACTCTTCCTTTCCTTCTTTTTGCCCAATGAATGCTCTTTGACTTCCTACCTCTTGTTTACTTTTCTCAAAGAATCTTCCTCTTCCTCTTCCGAAACCCCCCAATACAATTCCTCTTTGTTCTCTTTCTTTATGACCTATCATATCACTTCTACCTTCACCTCCTTCCTGTTTTCTCCATTTTCCTTTCATGGGGCACTGTGCTGCAAAATGGTATTCAGATCTGCAAACAATACATTTCATAACTTGTCCATATGCGTTTTTAGGATTTAACCTTTTCTGTTCTTTTTCCTCACCCCTACTAGTTTCTAAGTTCTGTTCTTGCAACATAGTCCCTTATGGATTCGTTTATTTTCCTACATATCTTGAAAAATTCTAAAATCTTGTCATACCGATCTCTACTCTTCTCCTTTCCAAATCTCTTATCCAGTACCTCTAATACTTTGTCCACCGCTACATGTTTTTCCAACCCCTCTAACTCTACATTGTAAACACTTTGGAATGCCTTTCCTCCCAAACTAAGCATAACCTCTCCTCCTGGGTATTCCAAAAACTTTCCTTCGAGCTTGTACCACAACATTACTCTCTTTCTCCACATCTCATAATCTTCTCCCTCTAAACCTTGAAATTCTGGACAATATCTCCTTCCTCTCATTACTGTTTTGCTCTCCTGACTTTCCTGTCTTAGTTGCTCCTCACTTCCATCTTTCTTCGCCATGATGTTTACCTTTTGTAGCCCTTTCGGAACTACGCTCTGCTACCACTGAATAACTTAGGGTGTTACAGAGTTAAAAAAATTTTCACCTGCAAACTGTTGTCCAGAAGGCCTTCTTCTTTGTTCGATCCTATACCACCTCACTTACCGGGCAATCAAGTGTAACCTAACTCCCACTACAGCCCCCAGGGAAACTATATCACTAAGCGCTCAAGGACACAGACCCCTAGACACTATAATAAGATAAATGGCACCCTTGCTAACCGATATGGAGTGTATAGGTAATTTCTTCCTCTTCTTTCTTCTCTAAACTAAAGATATTCTTTTCTTTCTTAGAGTTGTTCAACTCTATATATTTACTTAATTCTAAATATTAAAATACTAATTATACCTTTCCTTATATAAATATATAAATTACTCTAAAGGGAGAATTTATGAGCCTTTCCTTTAATCCTTTAACTTTAAATAACCTGAAATAAAGATATAATATATATAATATATTTAATAACATCTAATCTCCTTCTACTTCCAACATCACACCGTCCAAACCCAATCCAGTGATTTTCTTCTCTACTTCTTCTTCTTTCTTCTTCTTCTCTTTTCTCATCCTATAAATATACATATATATATATATATCCTCTGGTGGGCAAAGACCGGAGGCCTACCAATATTCATTACAGTTGGGGAACAGTCGGAAATCTGATCGCTAATATATATATATATATATATATATATATATATATATATATATATATATATATATATATATATATATATATATATATATATATATATATATATATATATGCTAGATTGTGGGAATTAGTTTATTTGGTAAAGTTAGGGAAAGTAAGAAAAGTTAAACTTCAGTTCATACCGCTAAGTTTTGCAAGGGTTGTAAGAGGAATCGAGCGCTCTATAGGAAGAGACTTACTGCTCACCAGCGATGTAAGAACTTTTTAAGAGGGGCGGATAGTGCAGAAATGTCTAAGATTTTTTTTCATCGCTTAAATCAAATATGTAAATAGATTTCGTAATCCTGAGACAGAATATGAACACCATAAGATCCTACGAGCAGCTTACATTCAGTAGATTTGGCCCCTCCAAAAAAAAATTTTTTAAATTTTGTCGATATCAAATTCTGTGTTATCCTACAATTTCTAAATTACAAGAGATATAGCAAAAATATTTAATATCTGAAATGTACGTGTCATTTAAAACTTTAAACCCTTCCTGGATCGTTCCTCTATCTGCTACGGTTGAGGAGATATAGGCCCCCAAAGTTGACAATTTTCTTTCGTATTCTCAGAAAGTACGACAAACCACCTTGGTATGTATGTCTGCCTATAACTTAAAAATGGCAATATGTAGAAAAACCTGGATTACAAATTTGGAATCGGGGGTCCCAAATCATTATGTGTCTAAAATATCAAGCCGATCTATTTATTGATAAGAGAGTTATAAGAATTTAAAAACTTAAAAAAACTTTGATCGGAATATTTCAGAAGTTAAAATGGTTTCACATGCTTTCACCTATTAAAGCATAAGAGACTCGACCCATACTCAAGTGAAACCGAAATTACCTTTTGGAACTCATTTTTACAGGAGTTTAAGTACCACAAGAGAGGGTCGACTTCCGTAGGAATTGAGAAATTTTCTCAATTTTTGCTAATATTTATTTTTTAGCATTTTCATGGAGGTAAGACAATAGAACTTATTTTTGATCGCCTACCTCCTAGAAAATGAGAAAGAAATTCAACTTTTCTATTTTATGAGCAAGTTTTTTTTTAAACTTTGAAAAATGTTAAGTACATTTTACGATATATTGAAGTTCATTTTCGAAATGAAAAAGTCATTATAGGGTAAAACCAATCATAGGCCACCATTTTTGCCACTTGTTACTTCTCGCTATCTGCTACGGTTATGGAGATATTTACTAATTAATACATCTTAGGCTTTACTTCTAGCGATCGCGGCAGGGGCTTGCCTCTTGAAATGTACTTTTTCAGAGTCTCAGCCTAAGCGACGGCACCGGAGAGCGACTTTCTTTAGGAACCTGGTCTCAAAAATTACAATTTCTTGAATGACTTTTTAGCGGAAATTGCCCTTCTATATAAGACAACGTATTTGATCATATATATATATATATATATATATATATATATATATATATATATATATATATATATATATATATATATATATATATATATATATATATATATATATATATATATATATATATATATATATATATATATATATATATATATATATATATATATATATATATATATATATATATATATATATATATATATATATATATATATATATATATATATATATATATATATATATATATATATATATATATATATATATATATATATATATATATATATATATATATATATATATATCGCTCATAGGCCTACCAAAATTTTATCTATATCTTATTAATATTATTCCGTTCATTTTTTGTTTCTAAGCATTTTGGGCAAAGCTATATTAAGTTGCTTCACAATATATATATATATATATATATATATATATATATATATATATATATATATATATATATATATATATATATATATATATATATATATATATATTATATATATAATTTATATATTATAATAATATTAATTAATTAATAATAAATAATATAATATATATAATATATATATATATATATATATATATATATATATATATATATATATATATATATATATATATATATATATATATTTTAATATAATATAAAATTGGTATCGGCACATTTTTAGGTATCGGTATCGGTATCGGTATCGGCAAAGTTTTTATTTTTATCGGTATCGGTATCGGTAAAAATTTTGGTATCGCTCCATCCCTAATATATATATATATATATATATATATATATATATATATATATATATATATATATATATATATATATATATATATATATATATATATATATATATATATATATATATATATATATATATATATATATATATATATATATATATATATTATATATTATTTTTTTTTATTTTTCTTATCTGCTACCCTTTTAAATTAATGTTTTCAAAGGTTTCACCTTATTTTCTAACACATTTTTTCTAGTAATTTTACTTTCTTGCTATTGTTTTAGTCAGAAAGAAAAATAAATTTATTGAGGATTTTTTTTAAAAAATAAATGTAATACTGTATACACATTTATTTTTATTTTGCCTTCTTTCCTGCAAGGTAATAAAGTTAAATTTCATTATTTAAAAGTAATTAAGGCTACACAAATCTCTGGCTGCATAGCAGGAGAGAAGGTCTATGGCCAGTGATGGAGTTGTAAAAAGGTCAGAAGGTCAGATCTCCAGACTGACTAGAGCCGGAGCTCCAGTGCATCACTAGTTATAATTTTATTTTCAAATTTAACAATTTCCTACAGTTGGAAATAATATTTACCCAATTGCTGTTTTAGTGAATTTTTAATTTGTATTAACTTTTTTACTTTAATATTCTTAATGTTCAACTTTAATTTTCCTATTCTTAAATACCCTCATGCCTAATATATAAAAAATCCTATTTCTGATAAAAAATGAGCTTACCTCCATGTAGACAGCTGATCATGCTGTTAGACTATAGATGATGAACATGATATCATAAGTCCAAAAATTACAGAAATATATATCTGTTATTAGTAAGTCATGAGCATTCCAATTAAGGTGAAAAAGTTCTTTTACAAAACTTCCCAACAACCAATAAAACTATTAATACAGTGTTTTAAGTTATAATTTCTTACCTCTCAATTATTGCTGAAACAATTATAGAATTAAAATTAAATATACTAATCAGGGATAATATTTCAGTCCTGAAAATAAAAAACATTGTTGTTTATTTAAAATTTTCACAAAATTAAATTAATAATAGTACACAGTAAATACAAGAGCTAGAGTAAGAAAATATGAAAGCAGAAGTATTAGAATGGGGTCAGAGCAATTAATTAAAACAAAATCCAAACCTCCCCAGTTACCTTAGTTATTTATAAAAGAGTTTGTGATGACAGTAAATTGATTTTCAATTTAGACTGTAGCCAATACGACTGAATTCATTTGAAGGGAATTAGTTTTTCCTTTTTATTTATTTTTTTTTTTTTTTAAATCTCAAGTTGTATTTAGCTTACATCACCAAACCAGCAAATTCTCATGGCATAAAAAAGTTTTTATTTTAGGTCACCATTTCAAATCACAAAAAATTTTGAACACCAATTTTCACAAAAATTTCTCACTACTATCATGGTTATTTATAAAATGCTATAAACTAAATTATAATTATTTATAAAATAATTTATAATTATTTATATTATGATAATTATTTATAATTTATAATTATTAATAAAATGCTATAGACTATTTTATAAAATGCTATAAACTCAGTAATACTAAAGAATTACCAAAGTTAATAAAAAAAAAAAGGTGGAACAATGAAAATAATAAGAAAATGAGAAACTTCATAGCTATGTTTGAAAGAGTTCATTGTAAAGCTACAACAATAATTTTTGGCTTTGAGAGTAAGAATTATGAGGAGAGACTGAGGAAGCTAGGAATGTTCATTGCTGAAGGTGATTTCCTAGAGGGGATGTGAATAGAGTTTACAAAATATTTACACCTCTTGAAAATACAATATTAAAAAATTCTTTATAATATACCATGGGAGAGGGACACCAGGGGGCATGAAAAAGTAAAAAAAAAGCGATCCCATCTAGTGATGGTAATTACACTTTAATCGAACCACGTACCACTCCACTTATACCACAATTTCTACTACATCAAAGGTTTTATATATAACAAATACATATCTGGATTTTCCTGGTCATTGTAGTGAGTAATGTACTCCAAAAATTTTAAAGGGTGAATCTGGCATGATCAACCCTATCTAGAAGCACTCTGGGAGTCATACAGCATCTTATTATCCAAATAATTTTATGACTTTTTAATACTTATCCAAAACTTCTACAACTAGAAATGTTAAGTTAACTGGCCTCATATTTTCATCATTTGTCAACACTAAATCTAATAATACTGCATGTTTTGTAGGTTCACGGACCACCAGAATCAAAAAATATACTGTATACAATTTATACAGAACTCCTATGATTCATGCCAGTCAATTAATCCTACTCAATGTAACAATAATCAAAGTCTCCCAATTTTGACTAACACTTTTTCTTTATTGTGGCATGATGCCTCAATTTCCTTCCCCCTTTCTACATTTAGTTCTAGATTCTGGGTAGAAGCAGAGCTGGGGAGCCAGTGTTGGAGCAGGTGCTGTGGAGCTATGGAGCCAGAAGTTTTGGTGGAGCTGGAACCATTTCTAGGATTGTGGGTGGAGCCAGAGTTGCTGCTGAAGCTGGAGCCCAAAAAAGGTAAGCAGCTCCAGCTCCAAATGTATTCTGCTATCATATTATCATTCATTATTTTTTCTTATTCATTCTTTTTAATTTTTATTGTAATTCATTACTTCTTACTATGAATTGTGAAAAATTTTCTGTCTACAGCCTCTGCTTCTATTTTGCTTGAATTAAACTTCACACACACCCCAACAAATATGCATGCACGCATATATATATATATATATATATATATATATATATATATATATATATATATATATATATATATATATATATATATATATATATATATATATTATATATATATATATATATATATATATATATATATATATGGGTTATTCTCTGTGAGATCAACCATTTTTAAAAAAATACACCATCTCTCAGAATTTGCTTATTTTTGGTGTACTGGGTTGCTTTAATCCCTGAATTCATTTCTAAAAGTTATAGGTCAATCTAACTAATAGGTCAAATGTACTGACCTTGGTGATTTTGAGGTCACTGGCGAAGGTCACCTGCTTTTGATGTCTATAACTTGAGTAATACTAGTCATAAATTTATAATTTTTACATCTTTAGAATCGGAAAAGATCAAGGAATGCGAATATACAACTTTTATATCAAAAAAAAAAAATATTTATTTTTAAATGTTGACCAACATTTGAAATCACGATTTGACCTCTTTTTCATTCGGCGAGGGAAAAAGTTAGAGATGCAAAAAAATGAAAACACATACATTTGCTATAAGAATCAGCAATAAAAACTTTGAGTATGCTTGTATTTTATTCATATTTGGGATTTAATTAAACATACATTGAAGTTGAATTTTAATATTAGACCACATTGAAGGTGGTCTAATATTTAAAATTTAAAATTTTTGGATGCAATTCAATTGACAATTTTAATTGAATAATTTAATTATTTGACTTCACAAGCTAACTATTATTTGGGGCAAAAAAATTTTTATTAATAGTGTTAGGGGAATAAGTATTTTACTCTAAGAACATTCAGACTCTATACATTAGTATTTGAATTTAGTATTGGCACTTTTAAAACATTTTGAGACTACTTCTTCTTGAAATATGTACTATAACCTTGTGCCTCCCTTTATTGAAGGAGGAAACATTATTGCCAATATGGAATCTCCAGGAACAGAGCATGTATCTTTCCTTGTGGGAAAATTTTATATGACCTGATTCCAAAGGTAGCAGAAGAAAGAAATCATCAAATTCCTCATTATATTCCTCAACAATTCCAAACCATTTTTCTTGTCATAAACACAACCAACATATTGGCCCTCTTTTACATCTGTAACTTTTACAGCATCATGTACAGTGTCTCCAGGTGTATGTATAATCCTTTTCAATTCCCCTTTAGAGGAGCTTGAAAACAAATAAACAATTAGTTCCTCTGTATTTTTAGGAACAAATCTATGAAACTGTCTAGTTCCAGAAATAGTACAGACGTCTGCAAATCTATGCTTTAACATTCTAATGGATTCTTCTAATTCACATTTAGAAACATAGAAATACTTGATATTTAAACTCAGGCTTCCTTCATAAAAACGAAACATGTCTTCAGGTATGAGAATTTACCCTGAGGTAGTTCTCTGCAAACTGGCTCGTGCAGTAGCTCTTTCTATTGTTCCTCCAATTCCATCACATGCAGACTTGCCATGAGAGGTAGCAAAGAAGTTCCACTCAAGTCAATCTAGAGTCCTTGTTATGATAACAGAGGTTTTTAAAGTTGTATTTGTTTTTATACTGGCCTACACAACCATCGGAAAAATAGTGTATTTTCTTTAAATTGAGTAGCCTTACTTTGAGATAAGGAATAAGCTTTGAAATAAATGTGTGAACCATAACTGTATTGTGCTTTGTTGAATCAGAAAGGAAGCAGAAGCTCTTATGGAAGAGTTTATGTGAACTTTGATTTGAAATAAACAATGAAAAGATATACTGTACATTGGAAATTTTCGTAATGGAAACCCTGAGCTGCATTTTGGACTAGGAATGAATAGTTTTCTGAAAAGTCTCAAACAACCACTGCTTCACTGTGGAATGGTAAATTTTCTTTTAAGTCCTTAAAATAATGAGCTTGCTTCTGAGCTACAAAGTGATGTTGAGCCAAATTTGCAATTATCCTAATGAATGATGTAAGGAATTCATGAAGTATTTTCACTTCAGTATTCATGATGCATCAATCAGTAGTCACCCACTGTTTGTACGAGATTTCTTCTGAAGCTGATTGTACACTATGAAGTAATTCAAGAAATGCCTGCACAGCTTCTTCTCTGGGACAATCTTTACAAGTTATCAGCATGGACTCTTCTCTTTCTGAATTACAGACACTGTAGTTCATAAGATCCTTATATGTAAGCCCTTTTTCTCTCAATGCAGCCAGTTGTAACTTTGGGTTCTGATGATATGCGTAAACACAGACACAGTGAGTGCCACCAGCACCAGCAAGCATGCAATATGATGGTAGAAATTGCAAATGTTAAAAATCATACTTTGGGATTTGTGCCATTATTCTTGTATAATTCGTACAGCTCTTTCAAATTTCCAAGAATCACCTTCTTTTAAACTTTACATGATTGCCCTTTTGAATTCCTAACTGTTAAACAATCTTTTTGCCCAGGGTACATTCGGCTTACCTCATCTGATCCATAAAATTCTTTAACCAATAATTTCTCTTTATTAGAGATCACCTTACCTTTACTCATTAAAGGAACTTCTGGTATGATTCCTTATTCTCTTTTAATGCTTCGGCTTCTTTTCACCATATAAATATTGGTTTCAAAAAATTTAGCTGTATGTTTAATAGTATATGGTGATTGGGCTACAATTCGTATCTTGCGTTTGTAGTTGTCACATTCATTAAAAGAAGCTTTTAATTCTTGCATAATTTTTTCAAGCATGACCTTATGAAAATTTTTTTTAAGATGAAGTTTCTTTCATCTTTACTCCATAACTTGCTTCCAAATTCTTTTTCAGTTGTTGATTGCCTAGTTTTAGTTTTTGTTAAACCTTCAGTTTCTTTTGGCTAGATTTCAGATCTTCTGAAAAAAATGCAGAAATGTCTAAATAAAATTTTCTTGGAAAAAAATTCTAGAAATTTTGTTTTCAAGCTTTGCAAAGTAATAAAATATTTTTAGATTAAAATGTGACCAAATTTAAAGACGCATGATTTTCTTCAAAATCAATTGATGATGTTCAGTTTACAAATTTAACTATGATAAACAATTGAATTTACATATAAGAAATATTATTTGGCTGATACAGTTTTAATCTGAACTTCAGAAACTACTGTCTATACTGCAATTATTACTCTCTCTCGATATATATATATATATATATATATATATATATATATATATATATATATATATATATATATATATATATATATATATATATATATATATATATATATATATATATATATATATATATATATATATATTGAATATAGAATAGACTAAGGAGATAGATATAGAGTTTATAAATATCTTACCTTGTTGTTTATCCAAGAGATGATAATGACTCTGCCTCTACTACCAGATAACAGATTCTAGCCTAATTCCCATCACAGCTCCCAGGATAACTATAAAACTGAGCGCCCAGATATAGAAACCCAGACCCTATAATGAGAAGAATGCCAACCCTGATAACTGATATGCCCAGAATAAAAGATTGCTTCGGAAACTAAAAATGTCCTTTTTTTATACTAGAGTGTCCCACTCTATAACTTATAACTATATATTAAGATTATGATATATCAAAGCAATACACCTTATAAATAATGTACCTAAAAGGGAGAAGCTTATGACCTTTACTTTAGCCCCCTTTTTTATCCTTACTTATATATACACCCTGAAACAAAAGAATTCATATATAATATATGTAAACTAAAACATGAACTCCTTCTCCTTCTAAAAAACTCCTTCTTGCTAGATATCTTCTTCCTCCTTTCTTATTCCTCTTCTTCTTCTTCTTTTCTTCTTATACCTATCAAAAATATACAATCTTATACCTTTCTCTCTCCCCCCCTTTTTTTCCTTCTACATATTCTTTGATAATATTACCGTCTACTCTACCTTTAGTAAACACATCTGCTATTTGACATTTAGTATTGACCCATTCCACCCCTTCAATTTTCTTCAACTCCAAGACCCATTTTATCCATGCTATGTCTATCCTTAAATTTTTGCTTAGGACCTTTGTTTCTGAGTATATAGCATTCTGAAGGGTTTTACTATCTGTGTACACCTTAACTCTTAATCTCTTGCCTCCCATTATTTCCAGCCAACATTCACTCAAAAATATACCTGCCTCAATACCTTCTATCAATCCTATAGCTTCTGCCTCAATAGTAGATCTTGCCACTCTTCTTACACATTTTGATTTCCACACAATCGGACATCTATTACCTTGATTATCCCTCACAGCCACAATATAACCTATCTGAGGACTTTCATCTATAGCATTTCCATATGACGCATCTGTAAATACTTCTATTTCGATTTTTTCCTCCAATTTAGCTAACCATATGCCTACTCTCATTTGCTTTGCTCTCTTCAATATGTTTATAACTTTTCTCATTTCCTCTACCTTGCCTCCCCTAAAAAACCTGCTTCTTTCACTTACGTAATACGACAGATCTGGTCTTGTCTGGCAACTTATCCAGTTCATTTGTCCTACCAATGACCTATATAAAGTCAGTTCTCTGTCTTCCATTTCTCTACTTCCAAAGAATTCCCTACTATCCGGTATATCTATGCCATCTATATATTTGTTTTGTTCTAGCCAAACGCCATCTTCCTTTTCTTCTATATTTATGCCTATGTATTTGAATTCTGACACTTCCTCGGTTCCTATCTTTAATCTACTTTTAATACCCCTATAATGGTGTCAAAAAATACCTTGTTGCCTCCAAAACAAAAATCATCCACATGAGTGCACATTATTCCTATCATTTCTCCTCCTTTTTTCCAATAAAATAATGCTGGTTCCAATTTACTTTTTACACCCCCCAACTCAGATATAATCTTTACAACTTTATCAAACCATACCCTTGCTGCATCCTTTAAACCATACACTGTTTTCTTTAATTCCCATAACCCTGTCTCCTTAGCCTCTCTTGGAGGAGTAACCCAAACCTTTCTTTTTATTCTATCTCCCTGTAAATAAGCTGTTTTAATATCGATTGAATTACATTTCCACCCTTTCAGTTTCATCAATGTTAAACACATCCTCAGTACCTCCCCTGAACATGTTGGAGATTCAGTTACCAGATCTTCACCTTCCTCCTCAAAACCCCTAGCCACCAACCTGGCTTTACATATTGCATCCCCATCCTTAACTTTCTCTGTTATAACCCATCTTAAAGATATTCTCTTCTGACCTTTATCCTTTACTCTCTTAAAAACATCATTTTCTTCCCAGTTTTCTATTTCACACAACTTCGCGCTCAAAACCCTTTCACTTTCTAAACTATTACCTAACCATACCTCCTCCTGGTCACTAATCTCCTCCACATCTGTCATATCCCTAAAGTCAATCCAACCCTCTTCTCCATTCTCAATATTCCGAACATTAAAACTATCACTCCATTTCTTACTTTTAGCTTTTCCTGCTCTACTGAGTATCTTCACCTTCACTTTATCACCCCCTTCTCTCTTCGTCGCTTTATACCTCTTACCGATCTTGATTTTTACCCCACCTCTTTCCTCCGGTTCTTCCTCTATTTCCTCCTCTTCATTTTCTTGGTCCTCTTGGTGTTCCTCCTCTTCACTTTCTTGGTCCTCTTGCTGTTCCTCATCTTCATGGAAACGATAGTATTCCACATCTTGTCCTTCATCTTCCTCATTGTCAATGCTGTTATACATTTTTTGTTTGATCTCATTCTGTTTCTCATCTGCTGCATCAGGCATGACATTACTTTCTGTATCATTATCTATCTTTTTCTGACCACAACCAGCTAACCTCGTAATGTGCACTCTGGCAATTTCCCGTAAAGTACCTCCATGTTTTACTATCACTACCTTACCATCCCTTCCTATAACTTTTGCAGGTCCTCTCCAATTATTATCCATCTCTCTTTTATAATAAACCTCTTCCCCAGGCTCGGCTAATTCTAACTTATGCTCTCTTATTTGGCCTTTCATCGCTCTCTTCACCCTATCTTCTGCTTCCTGCTTTATATGAACCTCTCTTGCCTTTTGTATTCCTTCTATTGTCTCCTTTAGCTGTTTACTTTCATTACCTATTACCCCCACACTTCTTTCTTCCTCATCAGTATTATTTGGCAGCTTACCGTTCTTACCAAACACCAATTGATTTGGGGTGTAACCACCTTTGTCCATTAACCAATTTTTTGCTCCGACTGACCACAGCAAACAGTACTCTTTACTGCATCCTTCCTCTTTCATTTTCCTCATAGAATCCTTTAACAACCCCACCATCTTTTCACACCTTCCATTACTCCAAGGACTCTCAGCTGCTGTTGCCAGTTGTCTGATACTGAATCTTTCACACATTAATTTCATCTCTTCATTCTGGAATTCAAGACCATTGTCACTCATAATTCTTTCCGGGGCACCAAAGATACTAATCCATCTTTCCATAAATTTTCCTATTATTTCCTTTGGTTCTTTACTCTTTACCCAGCTTGCCTGACAATACCCTGTTCCGAGATCCAACATTACGAGAAATTTACTTCCTTCTAATTCCCCTAAATCCATGGCCACTGTTTCATTGAACCTTTTTGCCAAGGATAACCCTACCGTGGGTCTACTAGGGTTTTTTTTATACCGTTATACAGATGTCGCAATTATTACTCAACTCCTTTATATCTTCCTTAATATCCCTCATAATCTCATCCTCCATTTCCTCTCTATACGCATCCTTAATCAAGTCCCCTAACCTTTCTTTACTTGGGTGCCCGAACTGTACATGCAGTCTTATAAGTATCTTTTTCCTTTCCTGTTTATCTTCTAAACTACTTTTCACATTACCCTCCCACCATATTTCTTTCTTTATACCTTTTCTTAAACTAATCCTTAAATGCCCTGCTTTCATCAACTCTTAAGGGAACTCTTACGTTCCTAAAAGCCCTTATTGTCATATCATAATTGTTCAAATTGATACATGCTCCCATTTTCCTTAATGATTCCCTCCCTAATAACCATGGTATGTCCCCTTGTACCACATCTGTTATTAAATAAAAATCCCAACTATAAAATGAACATGGTATTCTTAATCTTTTAAACGCTTTATATTTAGATTCCCCAAAAACATAGTTACCTTCTATCACCTCCATTGTCTTCCTGACCTCCTCTCTTTCTCTCCAACTCATACTACCCAACACATAGCCTAGCCACTTTTCCCCTATGACATTGGCACTACAACCAGTATCTACGATTGGCCAGATGTTGCCATACTCATTCAATTCCTCCCCTTCTTCTCTTATTCCAACGAATGCTCTTGGACTACTGTATTCATTATAACCCAATCTTCCTACCTCCTTATTCATGTTTTCAAAATATCCTCCTCTTTCTCTTTGTCCTATCTGATCACTTCTCTGCTCGTCTCTACCTTCCCCTCCCTCTTGTTTTTTCCATCTACCTTTCATGGGACATGAAGCTGCAAAATGATATTCTGATCTGCATAATATACATTTCATAGTTTGTCCATATCGGTTTTTCGGATTCAGTCTTTTGACTTCTCTTTCCTCCTCCTTAATAATACACCTGTCCTTATCTTGCACTAGCCATTCCTTTGCTCCATTCTTCCCTATCTTGTCATCTCGATCTCTGTTCTTCTCTTTTCCAAATCTCTTATCCAATACTTCCAATACCTTTTCCATTCCTACCTGTCTCTCCAACCCCTCTAACTCTACGTTGTAGACACTTTGAAATGCCTTTTCACCTAAGCTAAGCATAATGTCACCTCCCGGACATTCCAAATATTGTCCTTCCAGTCTGTACCACAGCATTACTCTTTTTCTCCACATGTCATAATCCTCTCCCTTTATACCTTGAAACCCAGGGCACATTCTTTTCTCCTGCAAAGGTTGTCCATCTTCCTTTCCACCTTTCCTTGACATACTGACGTTAGTCCGATTGCCTAACTACGCTCTGCTACCACTGAATATTGAATAGACTAAGGAGATAGATATAGAGTTTATAAATATCTTACCTTGTTGTTTATCCAAGAGATGATAATGACTCTGCCTCTACTACCAGATAACAGATTCTAGCCTAATTCCCATCACAGCTCCCAGGATAACTATAAAACTGAGCGCCCAGATATAGAAACCCAGACCCTATAATGAGAAGAATGCCAACCCTGATAACTGATATGCCCAGAATAAAAGATTGCTTCGGAAACTAAAAATGTCCTTTTTTATACTAGAGTGTCCCACTCTATAACTTATAACTATATATTAAGATTATGATATATCAAAGCAATACACCTTATAAATAATGTACCTAAAAGGGAGAAGCTTATGACCTTTACTTTAGCCCCCTTTTTTATCCTTACTTATATATACACCCTGAAACAAAAGAATTCATATATAATATATGTAAACTAAAACATGAACTCCTTCTCCTTCTAAAAAACTCCTTCTTGCTAGATATCTTCTTCCTCCTTTCTTATTCCTCTTCTTCTTCTTCTTTTCTTCTTATACCTATCAAAAATATACAATATATATATATATATATTATTATTATTATTGTTATTGTTATATATATATATATATATATATATATATATATATATATATATATATATATATATATATAGAGTCGGACCTTAAGGACTCGACAAAGAAAATAATTAATGATTTAAGGTGATACTCACTCAAGTATGTTAATCTTCTAGCGATGTGTCACACAGTCGATTGGAGTTGAATCAAGCTGTGTCGTCCACTTCTCCTATTCGTACGGACGACGTTGATGAAAGAGGTTGAATGAAAGTGAAGTCGTAATCCGTCTTCAGCGAAAGAAGAAGCTCAGAAACGTAGCGAGTACTATGAGGATCCCGATAAAGGAACGGTATTGGCAGAGTTATAACGTATTGGTGTAGAAAAAAAACATTTCTTAGAAACCAATATTTTTATTAAGGGGATTTTACATTGAATGATTTTTCATTGAAATTATGACAACTGAATCAAGGAATGGAAAGAAACCAGACGAAGTTTAGGAAATTGACAATAGGAATGGGGTTCTCAAAGGCGCGGGGTTCTTTAAGAAAACTAATGGAATCAAGTATTTGATGACTGAGGGCCAACAAAACTTTATACCCATCTAGTGTGATTAGATGAGGAATGTTGAAAAACAGGGACATTGAGACCATAGAAGATCTTGTAGTTGTGGGTCCCCTCCTCGGGACTGTAAAGTTAAAAAAAATTTCTTTTATAGGTAATATTTTATTTTTCAAAACGGTTAAAGAAACAAAAAATATCAACATCTTCGTTTACTTACGTGGTGTCGTCCTTATGGGAGATCACTTACACTCTTCTCAATTTGTAAAAAGTTTATTTTATTTTAATTTATAATTTGAATTTTTATTATGATTGTATATGTAAAAGGTTTATTTATACTAGGTTAAGTTTTACCAAGTTTTTAATTACTGGATATCTAAAAAGACAAAAAAAAACCATTAGTAAAATTTTAACTACAAAGAAAACGGAATATAGTTTTGTTCCGCGTTTTGCATTGTCTTCCAACAGCATCATAATATTTTGAGTGACCTCACATCTGGAAAAATAACAGAAATTAGCATATGTGAATATATGCTCACACCCCCTTACCAAAGTTGGTCTCGGTGATGGAGACTGACCAACTTTTCGTGAAGGCAAGTAGGAGTGTTCCAGATGGAGTGTTGATATTGAAAAGTTAAAAAAAATAGAATATAGGAATCTCAAAACAAGACGATAAGCTTTCTTAAAACCTAACAACTCGCCCTTCTAACCCATAAACGAAAAGAAGATAGAAACTTATTATTGGGGATCCATTTCGGATACTTGTTTAAAAACCCGAACAAGTTCTTGCAGAGCAATCTCTTTTGAAATACCCTTTTCTTTCGCAAACTTCCACATCATTGTTGAATGAACAGCAGAGAATACAGAGAATTCAGATAATGCAGTCGGCGTTGATGTTGAGGGGTTGTTACCCGTTGACTGTGTGTTAGATCCTTGTTGACGCCTAACTCGACGTTGCATCTTTCTTCTTCGATTTGCTGGCTCTGTACTCTCTGAACCTTTGACTTAGAGGTAGATGCAGTTGATGACGTCGGGGGAAGAGTTTCTTTTACACCACTCTTCTTTGCTTTGGAAGTTGTCAGAGAACACTCCGGAACCGAACCCTTCTTCTTATTAATTTTTGCTCCGTCATATAGTTGAGATGACTCGGAGGAAGTGGAAGGCTGTTCGCCCAAGCCCATGGAATCCACGAAGGCCCGAGAGTAAAATACTCTGGTCTCCGATTTACCTTTGGTTCGCCTCTTTTTGGTAGAGGGTACCGTTCGTGATTGACTGGGACGATATTCAATTCGCCCCTGGATTCCCGAAGGTCCAGGAACCGACTCTACCTCCTCAACAATCACTGAGGTTGTGGTAGTGGTTGTTGGGGTTGTAGTTGTTGTAGCTGGTCTAGGTTCTTTAGCCCGTCGTTTAAAGTTGTTGAGACTCAAGATGGCAAACTTTTCATCAAAGGCGGCTTCTGTGTAATGTAGACCATCATAACACAGATCCAAAGCATTCAATCTATCCGATTTTCCCATCCAGAATTGATGATGAGGGCTGCCTTGATCCTTTTTGTTGTAGTAACTATCGAAAACGGATTTCATGGAAAAAGTTTGCTTTCGAAACCAAGGTTGACTAGTACTCTGAAGCTCAACCGTTTTCCCAATCATCTCACAAGCTTTTAAATTTAAGAACCCTCTCTTGAGGTGAGGATGTTGTTCGAGTGAGGGTATTAGGTCATTCCGGCCTTGACGTTTGAGGAAGGCCTCATTGAATGACGAGATATCTTTCATTGTTGGAATAATAAAATATACCCTCACGGCAGGGTTGAACCGAGTGGCGATTCTGGTGAAGGCATCCATCTGTACGGGAATCAAGGACAAATTACACGCTGAATTCCACGTGATAACTTGTGGGGAATTGTCCTCTAGGGTTAGAGAAATCTTTTTCCAAATGAAACACGTTAGACCAAATATATATATCTGATTCACCGGTCCATTGGTTTTTAGAAAGTGGGTGAGATGTTGCCCGTGAGTATGAATTTTCGCTCCTGGATGTCGTGATATGAATAGCGTAACGTTATAACTCCGAAGTAACCGCTCCTTCATGCGATCCATAACTCCGACTTTTGAATCTCACAAAACAAAACCCGCTGCATTTTTTGCATTCCTATGAAAAATACGAAAATATATACTTGTAAATATTTGTAAACACATATATTATAAGAATAAAATATTTGAAATAACCATTTATAAAATTATATTTACAATATGAATAAAATATTTCAATATTTTATATATATATATATATATATATATATATATATATATATATATATATATATATATATATATATATATATATATATATATATATATATATATATATATATATATATATATATATATATATATATATATATCTTTACTTTCTTTATTGGTGTTTGAGCCAAAAAGGGTAGAAGTTTCTGAATATTTATATCTACTTTTTTCTCATTTCTTTAAACCTGCTACTAGAGCTCCCCTTTTCAAAAGAACTATCTTCACTTTTAAATTAATGTTTAATTCAGAACCAACATGTTCTTGACCTTCTATTTCCTTAGGTAATGCACCAAGATTCTGTACTTTTTTCATGCAATTAAGGCATAAGTAAGAACCTTTATTCACTTTAATTATTTCATCATTTTGTACAAAAACATTAACAGACAATTTTCTAATATATTATATATTATTATATATAATATATTATTATATTTATATATTAATATTATTATCTAATATATTATTATATTTTCCTCTTGTTTTTTCAATGGGTAGGCACAATATGTACGATGGTGAACCATTTTTTTTAATCTTGCAAAAATTTAAGTTTAATAATATATATGCTTCAAAATCTGTAAAAAAAAAAAAAAATTGTGTCAATTAATAAAAGCAAATTATAAGTTTAAGAAAAATAATAAAATTTGACTTGTATAAATGTTTACTTAAAACTTAAATTAGGATAAGGTATAGGCACTCAAAGTTTTTATTGTTGATTCTTATAGCAAATGGATGTGTTTTCATTTTCTGCATCTATAACTTTTTCTCTCAGTGAATGAGAAAGGTGAAATCATGACCTTAAAAAATTTGGATAGAAAATTTGTATATTCGCATTCCGTGATCTTTTTCGATTCTAAAGATTTAAAAAATATAAATTTATGACTGGTATTACTCAAGTTATAGACATCGAAAGCAGGTGACCTTTGCCGATGACCTCAAAATCACCAAGGTCATTTGACCTATTGGTCAGATTAACCTATAACTTTCAGAAATGAATTCAGGGATCAAAACAACCCTGTATACAAAAAATTAACAATTTATGAGAGATGAGGGTGTACTGCACTGGTTGATCTTACAGAGAATTCCCCATATATATATATGAAACAAAACAAAATGCCAAAACTCAGAGCTGCCTCAGAGATGCTTAAACGGGCAACATCCAAAGAATGCCCCTCATCCACCCATCACCCCATCATCAATATGGAGTTGGCAGCCACCGATGATGGGGATGGTGCCGCCATGACCCGGCGTCCGGCTTGCCCCAGTGCACAGTCTCTTTTTTTCATTAATTTCTGCAACATTAGCTGTCTTTTTCTAATTTCCCTTTTGTCAAACACCATCTCTCTTCTTCTAAACCTCATCTCTTATTTCAAACCGAAACTCAGGTGCTTGAGTGTGCTGACAGCAAACCTTATTCTGTTTCCTACTACTATCTCTATCCTCAATTTTCAACCAAAGGCAGTTGTTGCGCATATGTGCGCAACGATGTTATTTGCTCTTGTGTTTCTAATTTGGAGTCTCCAAAATTCTCTACTTTATGGCTTAAGCTCTTGCAATTCTACTACTAAATTTATTTGTTCTGTTTATTTACCTCATAATTTTAATGACAATCCAAAATTCTTCAGCTATTTAAACTCCAAAATAGAGCACATTCTTTCTTCTCCTTTCTCAGAAATCATCGTTTTTGGTGACTTCAATATTCACCACCACATCTAGTTCTCATGATCAAGCCAATGAAATCGCCTACAACTTTTCTATCCAGAACACAAGCTTGAGCAATTGTGCAACTCCCTATCCATATCCCTGACCGTCTTGGTGATGAACCAAACATACTTGATCTTTTCCTTACTTCTTATCCTTCTCCTTATACTGTTAAAATCTAACCTCCTCTGGGTTCATCCAATCACCTTCTTATCTCTGTATCTTATTGTCTCTTCAAGTCATCCCCAAGAACATCCCCCGCCTTCGTTGAGGAGATGTTTGTGGCACTTCGGTGATGCTAACTGGTCTGACTTGCGGTTCTACTTCTCTGATATCCCATGGAAAGATGATTATTGTATTCGTGGGAGGGGTCCCTCTGAGTGTGCTGAGCGTATAACCGAGGTGATTCTCTCTGGCATGGAGGCGTACATTCCATATGCTTTCCCTTCAACTAAACCTAACAAACCTTGGTTTAACACTACTTGTTCTTGCGTATCCACAGTAGGGATGCTGCCTTCAGAGATCATCATTGTCTTCAAACTACTGAAACTCATTCAATTTATATTTCATCCTGGAATCGGGCAAAATCTATTCAAGATACCAAAAACTCTTTTCTCCGCCGCAAATGCAATAATCTTTCTGGTTCCTCTTCCTCTCGCCTTTCCTGGCATTTTGCAAAAAATGTTAACTCTAACTTTACTTTTCCTCTATCCCTCCTCATTTCTTCTGATGGCACAACTGCCATTTTACCTTATACTAAAGCTGAACTCTTCGCTCATACTTTTGCCTCTAACTCTACCTTAGACGATTCCGAAGCTATTCCTCCTCCTTCAACCCCCTCTAACTCATTTATGCCTAACAATGTAATTTCTTCTAAAGATGTCATTTCTGCTCTCTCTGAGTTTAGCACTAAGAAGGCATATGGTCCTATGGTATTCCTAGTGTGATTCTCAAAACTTGTGCTTCCAAGCTTGCACCCTGCCTTGGTAAATTATTTTGTCTTTGCCTTTCTACTTCGGCCTTCCCTTCTTGCTGGAAAAGTGTGCTCATTCAACCTGTGACAAAGGGGGATCCCTCTCAACCCTCTATCGTCCTATTTCTGTAACCTCCGTTCTTTCTTAAGTTTTTGAATCTATCCTTAACAAGAAAATTACAACTACTAATCATTCGATCGTATAGTGGAATGGATTGTTACTTACTTAAACTAAGGTTGCGTTGTGTTATTTCATATACTCATGTTTCAAAATAAACCCTGATGTTTTTTAATTCTAATGTATGTTTCTTTTACTCAATGTTTAATTCTAATAATTATCACTTATTTATTTACCCTCATATATTGCATTGAGTCTACTTAATTTTAATTATCTTAATTTATTTCAGAGTGGTTTACTTCCCAATGATGGTTCCAAGATCCACTGGATATATTCCAGAACCAGCTTATCAAATTTGTCAACACTTAAAAAGACTTTGAATATGTACACTTTGTTTTACTTCTTGTCAAAAATAGATTGTGAATTGTTTCTCTTATCCTTTCTATTTTATATTCTTAATATTTATCATTCAATCATTTATCAATAACTTCTCTTAATATTTTGTAATTGAATTTCTAAGTGTTTTAGGATTTCAAATTAAATTGAAAGACTCAGCAAAGTTCAGAGGCATTAACTGATGTAAACGAGGTAAACTAAACAAAATATTCGGAAACTGTACAATGTTATTCAGTTTATGTAAAAGGAAAATATTTAGTACATATTTTCTAAGTTATATGGGTGTTTAACTAATTTAAATTATTCCGGAGAATTCAAAGTTGATCACAAATATCAAAAGGAAAAATTTTTAAAAATATTTCAAAGATGTTGGGGTATAACTAATTACAAATATTCAAAAATGCTTAACATTGTTTACTAATGTCAAAAGAAAAAAATTTTGAAAAATATTTCAATGTTAGGGTATAAACTAATTAAAAATGTTCAAAAATGCTCAAAGTTGTTTACTAATGTCAAAAGGAAAAAATTTTGAAAAATATTTCAAGTGGTTTGGGTATAAACTAACTAAAAATTAGGGATGGAGTGAAGTATCGGTATCAGTATCGGTAAGTATCCGTATATTTTCAGATATCGGGTATTGGTATCGGTACTGGTGAATTTTTAGGTATCAGTAACGGTGAATTTGAAAGTCGTAGTATCAGTATCAGTAAAAATTTTGGTATATGAATGGATAAAGTATAGGTATCGGTAAGTATCAGTATATTTTCAGGTATCAGGTATCGGTACCAGTAAATTTTTAGGTATTGGTATCGGTGAATTTGGAAGTCTTGGTATCAGTATCGGTTTTGGTAAAAATTTTGGTATCGCTCCATCCCTATTAAAAATATTCAAAAATGCTCAACATTGTTTACTAATGCCGAAAGGAAAAACATTGAAAAATATTTCTAGTTACCAGAGTTGTTACTATATTAATTAAGTTCCCAAAAATTCAAAACTAATGTTGAAAAGAAAATATTTTGTAAAATATTTTCTAAGTTACCAGAGTTGTTAACTAATATAAGTTGTTCAAGAAAATTCAAAATGATTCACTAATGTTGAAAGGAAAATATTTTGTAAAATATTTTCTAAGTTACCAGAATTGTCAACTAATTTAAATTTCACCAAGTAAACACAAAACCTGAATCCAACCGATAGGAAAAACTTTAAGTCGCGGCAAGTGTTGAAAGTAATTTATAAGTACTGACTTTACTAATCAAGCCAAAAGATTTAATCTCCAAGTTATTTCATTGTTGTTAAAGAAAAGAATTCATTAAAGACTCTCCAAAGGACGTACTGTTCACGAATCCAACTAAAGACATTAAAACATTAACTTATAATTATTAATAGGTATATGAAAGGTTCAAAATAAACACCACCAAAATTTCAATCTTATTCAACAATAATTATTATTATTCCACTCAAAATATTTTAATGCAATGTCATCAATTAATTATTATAGACACAAATTATTCTTCCGGTTTATAATAACTAATAGGTTACCTTAACCTTGTGCTTTTAAGTTTGATTCATAATTTCACAATATAAACCATCAAATTTATCATTCAAAATCAAGTCCAAGTAAGACGATTAAATTCAATTGTGTTCCAACTAATTATGATTCTTAGTATTAATCAATATTTACAACAAATAATTTTATCTTATTTACTCATCTAATGCAAATCATCAAATTGGCCGAGGGTAAATCATTCAAATAGTTATCATGGATTCAACTAAATTCAGTTTCTTAAAATTGGCAGATGATAAATTCTCTAAGTCATTTTGACTCAAACGAGTTCTAATCTAAAATTTGTAAACACTTGCTTTGACTCAAGCGAGTTCTAATCTAGTACTGACAGATGCTAATTATCTGAATTAATTACTTTGCCTCAAACAAGTTCTAACCTATTACTTGCAGATGATAAATTATCTGAATTAATTACTTTGCCTCAAACGAGTTCTAACTTAATACTTGCAGATGATAAATTATCTGAATTAATTACTTTGCCTCAACCGAGTTCTAACTTAATACTTGCAAATGATAATTTATCAAAATTAATTACTTTGCCTCAAACGAATTCTATCTTAATGCATGTAGATGATAAATTATCTAAATTAATTATTACTTTGACTCAAACAAATTCTATTGTAGTACTGGTAAATAATAAATTATCTAAATTATTTACTTTGACTTCAATGAGTTCTATCCCTTAATATAAGGACACACGCTTAATATATATATACTATCAATGCAAAATCCTTTTACTTTTATCTTATTACAACTGGATGAACTTACAATGTTATAACATTTTGGAAATCTTTTTCAAGAATTTCAAAACTTTCAATGTTACTTTGCTAGGCGAAAGCTAAGAACAGAATAACCTTACCCTTCCAAAAAATTTTAGACTGAATTCTGGCAATCAGAAGGTTGCTATTTTTAATCTTTTTCCCTTAAGATTTTAAGAAATTACCTCTTTTCCCTTAATTTTCTAACACCTTTCCAGATTTTTCATTTTGTTTACTTTTTCACTATGGCTGCCACCATATTGTTCCTAACTTTACATATCTCTTCCTAGTTCTTGTATTTATTAAATTCTTTGAATGTTTTCGTCTCTTTTATGCTATTTTCCTAATTCGGTAACAATATTAAGATATGATTGATATATTTCCTTCTTGATTTTATCCAATTTTCCTGATTTCTTGGGCGTTTGAGTTGTAGGCCTAATTTTGACACTAGGTTAAACTTCATTTGTCTGCTAATTCTCTCTCTCTCTCTCTCTCTCTCTCTCTCTCTCTCTCTCTCTCTCTCTCTCTCTCTCTCCCTCTCCCTCTCCCTTTCTCTCTCTCTCTCTCTCTCTCTCTCTCTCTCTCTCTCTCTCTTATTCCTATCAATTTCTTTATGCTTTACTCTTCTTTTTGGCTCTTTAATTCAAACCCTAGACCTAGTTTTCTGCTTAGTTACTTCCTAATTTTTGTTTTCCTATATTTCTCTATTCACAGTTTCCAACATCTCCAAAATTTAGATTTTCTATATCACCACCATATCCAAACTTCTGCCATACTTTCACCTCAGGGTTAAGGTGGCTTCTACCTCAACACCTTAATTCTACTAATCTTGTCTCTGATCGCAAGTTTGGCTTTCGTAAAGAACATTCTACTGGTGATCTTTTCCTAATTTTCTGACTCTTGGTCCTCCGCTCATCGGAGTTTCTGTGAATCTTTCACTGTGGCATTAGACATATTGAAAGCCTTCGATAGAGTCTGGCACAAAGCTTTGATTTCCAAACTTCCCTCTTTTGGAATCTATACTTCTCTCTGTAACCTTCTATCTAATTCCTTTCAGGTCGTTCTATAGCAGCTGTTGTAGACAGCCACTGTCTTCCTATAAATCTATTGTAGGGAAATTCCTATTTTTGTTCATTTTTATTTCTATATATTTTTTTTTATGGTTGTACCTTGAGTACATATATGTGTGAGTTGAGTTTTACATATCTATTATCAAAAGTGTTTCTTTTAGTTACAGAATTTATATGTTAATTTGATGATTTCTTGAAGTGTTATTAAACATAACAAGCAAAAGTACTGAACTTTAATTATTATTTGCTGATTGTTTTCACAAATCATTTATTTCAAACTATTATTATCAAAGATCAAAGCCAGGAAAACTCAAGGTAGGCCAAGTTAATTTGTTCCTTTTTGGAATGTCACAACATTTTATACCTATTGCATCGGTTATAATTGCTCGTTTGTTTAGGAATAGCATCTCTGTTTCTGGACTCTAGTTTCAACGACCATATTTGTTGAAAGGATTGACCTCAACCTTGTGTGAGGTATGAAAATATTAATTTTTAAAGTTTTAGTGTTAATATGATGTGATAGTATTTTAATAAATTCATATAAAATAAGTAAATCTCTTAAAGACCTTAAGTCTTTAAATTTTAATAATATTTTAGGTCCCTGTTGCAGAGGCCCCTTCATTAATCCTGGTTCAGGAACCTTTTTCCAGTTTTTGGGCCTCAATTCTTTGTTGCATGGACCCTTTTGTCCTTGTTTTGAAGCTTATCCAAGATTCTTGGAGCTCTTTCATTACTAAGTTGAGCCCAAATTGCTGACTCCAGACATTATAACTTATTATCTCTTTGTAAAGATAGGAGATAACAGAAATAATAATTTGATCTCAAAAGAATAGAATTCTCACCAAAGAAATGCAGGTTAGGATCTTCCCATAATTAGATCCTTGCTTAAGAATATTTTTTTTTTTTTTTTTTTAAAGTTTATAATGGAAAGATAAAGGCATTTTTTCTTTTTTTTCCAAAGTGTTTATTATTAAGTTTGCTTAAATATACTCATATATAAATAGTTATAGTGTGTATTTAATTTCTATATATTACTTTTCCAGAGAGTGAGTCATTTTTTTTTTTTTTTTTTTGCGCATTGAATGAGCAGTATATTAGTGGAGAAACTTTTTTTTTTTGTATATTGTATAGGTAAACATAATTATATAATTAGAGCTAATAAACTCACACTAAAACTGCTTTATGCATATCTGTAAAGATTATATTTTTTTTTATTAAATATTATTCATCTTGTGCTTGCTTATTCTTTTTCCTGCATGTAAGTGTATAGTTTACCAGAGGAATCTCACCCTGTGAACAAGGTAAATATTATAAGTCCTCTTCTACTTTCACTTGCATGCGTGGACGCACTTTACAGTCTCTAATAAAATATTTTTCTTCTTTTGCATGAAAACTGTTGTGTGTTGTGAGATTTTAAGAACTTTCTTCCCACCTTCTTTCTCGCTTTCATATTACCGTTAAGGACATTAAGAGTTTAATTGGACAGAAAGAAGTCAAATCTTTATTCCTGTGTTGGTTGAATGAATTGAAGATCTGGTACGTGATAAATATTATTTTTTATGTATTATATTTTTTTCCCCTTTAGTGTTCACTGAGACTCGGAATTGGTAGGAAGTCATAGAGACATCAACCTGGTTTTTTTATTAGTTCCAGGTTTGCAGGATCTACTTTTTAGATGATATTAGATCTTCCATAACCCCCGAAAGCATCTATTTTCCCACTTTAAGTAAATATTTCATTACATTGGTAGCAGAGCGTAGTTTTTGCACTACTGTTCTGTTGTCTCTGTTCTGTTACCAATTGTATCCACTAGCTAACTAGTGAGTTGGAGTAAGATTGTATTCATATCACATATCAGTATTACGAATTCCTTGATTCGTTGTGTGTTGTTTTTTTTTGTTTCATACACTTATACATCAATATAATATCTACTGAAAGATTAGCAACTATGGAAGAAAAATTACGGTACAGGTACTGAAACTGTCCCAATAACTATGACAACAGTAAAAACTGACACTCTTGCTGACACATCGAACATTACAAGAAATCCTTCCATTAGCATTCCCATTCTTTCGACTCAACAAAATTGGGTACCACCAATGACATCATTGGATTTTTCCCAGGCTAACTTTAATTGGCTGAACACTGTTCCTAGTTCTTCTGTATATCCATTTCCTATTAGTTCCACTTTGCCCTTATTTTTTATTTTTTATTTTTTTTTATTTCTCCTCTGGTGGGCAAAGGCCAGAGGCCTACTCATATTCCACCAGAGTTAGGGGAAAAGTCAGGAACATGGTCAAATTAAAGGCTGACATGACCTGATACACAGTGTTTGAAAGTGCCTAAGTCATAGGAAGTTGGGAAAATAAATGACGGAAGTGTGTTCCAGACTTTACCAGTGGAGTACATGTAAAAGTAAGCATAGCAGTTAAGTCTGGGGTCAGAGAGTTGGACAGAGAAAGGATGAGACTGTGTAGAAAGACGAGTCGCACGAACCCTTCTTAATGGAGGAGGTATACAACGAGAGAGTTCAGAAGAGCAGTGACCATTGTAATAGCGATAGTATAAAGAGAGTGACGCAACATTTCGACGGGCAGAAAGAGATTGGAGAGAATTAGTAAGAGCAGGAGAATTTATAAGGCGAAAAGCTCTAGACTCAATCTTTTCCAGGAGAGCTGTATGAGTGGAACCACCACAGATGTGTGACGCATACTCCATACAGGGGCGAACAACACCCCTATACAGAGCAAGCAACTGGGGTGGTGTGAAGAAATAATGAAGGCGCCTCAGAACACACAACCTCTTAGAAGCTTGTTTAGAAAGAGAGGTAATGTGATCTTTCCAAAAAAGATCACGAGAAAAAGAAACACCTAGAATATTAAGGAGAGATGAAGGTTTGAGTTGCGTGTTTTCGAAGAAGATATCGTAGTTGTGTGGAAGATTGTGTCGAGTAGAGAGATGGAGGAATTGAGTTTTTGAGGCATTGAAAATGACCACATTTTCTTTGCCCCAATTTTAAATGAGAGATAGATCAGAGGTTAGTTGTTCCAAGGCCACCCTCCTTGCCTCTATTAACTGTTGGTGGGAGGGGCATCTTTCAAAATGAAAAGAGTAATGAAGGGTGGAGTCATCAGCATAGGAGTGGATAGGAGATGAAGTAATAGAAAGAAGGTCATTAATGAAAAACAGAAAAAGTGTTGGGGATAGGACAGATCCTTGAGGAACACCATTATTAATAGATTTATAGGATGAACGGTGGCCGTCTACAACAGCTGCTATAGAACGACCAGAAAGGAAATCAGAGAGAAGGTCACAGAGAGAAGGATAGATTCCGAAAGAGGGAAGTTTGGAAATCAAAGCTTTGTGCCAGACTCAATCGAAAGCTTTCGATATGTCCAGCGCCACAGCAAAAAATTCACCGAAATGCCGAAGAGCGGAGGACCAAGAGTCATAGAGAAGGGAAAGAAGATCACCAGTAGAGCATTTCTTACGAAAGCCATACTGACGATCTGAGATAAGATTAGAAGAATTGAGATGTTTTCAAATCTTCCTGTTAAGGACAGATTCGAAAACTTTAGAAAGAACGGAGGTTAAAGAAATAGGACGATAGTTAGAGGGCTGAGAGGGGTCCCCCTTCTTCGGCACAGGCTGAATGAGAGCACGTTTCCAGCAAGAAGGGAAGGTTGAAGTAGAAAGACATAGACAAAATAGTTTACCAAGGCAGGGTGCAAGCTCGGAAGCACAAGTTTTGAGAACCACATTAGGGATACCATCAGGACCGTACACCTTCTTAGTGTTAAACTCAGAGAGAGCAGAAGTGACATCTTTAGAAGAAATTACAATTTGACATAAATGAGTTAGAGGTGGTTGAAGGAGGAGGAACAGCTCCGGAATCGTCTAAGGTTGAATTTAAGGCAAAAGTTTGAGCAAAGAGTTCAGCTTTAGAGGAAGGCAAAACGGCAGTTGAACCATCAGAAGATACTAGAGGAGGGAAAGAGAAAGAAGCAAAGTTAGAGTTGACATTTTTTGCAAAATGCCAGAAAGGTCGAGAGGAAGAGGAGCCAGAAAGATTGTTGCATTTGCGATGGAGAAAAGTTTTTGGTATCTCGAAGAATAAATTTTGCAAGATTCTGGGATGAAATATAAGTAGCATGAGATTCTGGAGTTTGAAGACGACGGTAGTCCCTGAAGGCAGCATCCCTGCAGCGGATAGCACGAGAACAAGCAGAGTTAAACCAAGGTTTATTAGGTTTAGTGGAAGGGAAAGAATATGGAAGTACGCCTCCATGCCAGAGAGAATCACCTCAGCTATGCGCTCTGCACACTCCAAGGGACCCCTCCCACGGAAACAGTAATCATTCCATGGAAAATCAGAAAAGTACGACCACAAGTCAGACCAGTTAGTGGCACCAAAATGCCAGAAACGTCTCCTTGCCGAGGGCGGGGGCCGTTCTTGCGGAAGACTTGAAGAGACAGGACAAGAAACAGAGATAAGAATATGATCGGATGAACCCAGAGGAGGAAAGAGTTTAACAGTATAAGGAGAAGGATTAGAAGTTAGAAAAAGGTCTAGAATGTTGGGTTCATCACCAAGACGGTCAGGGAGCACCAACTGCTCAAGGTTGTTCTGGATAGAAAATTGGAAGGCGAGTTCACCAGCTGGATCATGAGAACTAGATGAAAGCCATTGGTGATGGTGAACATTGAAATCACCTAAAATGATGATTTTGGAGAAAGGAGAAGAAGAAAGAATGTGTTCTATTTTGGAGTTAAGATAGTCGAAGAATTTTGGATAGTCTGTAGAATTAGGAGATAAGTAGACAGAACAAATGAATTTAGTTGTAGAGTTGCAAGAAAGTTTGAGCCATAAAGTAGAGAATTCAGAAGACTCCAAATTAGAGACGAGAACAGACAACATCGTTGCGCACATATGCGCAACATCCACCTTTGGCTGAAAATTGAGGATAGAGACAGTAGGAGGAAACAGAGTAGGGTTTGCTACAAATTCTAATATTTCAACTTCCCTTGATCCTAGAGTAACATTTTCTATTCCACCTCCATCACAACAGCAAACATATTATTTCTACACAGCCGCCAGCTCCGAACTCAGTCCTATTCAAACTTCCACCTACTTATACATTAGTTGATTCCCAGGATTATGAATGAACTTATTGTCTCAAAATCGAGAACTTAATAGCCCAAAATCAGCAGAATGCTTACAGACTTTATCACAATTAGTTCAACAACTTGCACTCCAGAAAGAAACCTACTAAAATGATTCCCTCTAGGTAAATATAAATTGGAAGATGGAGAGACCTTTTCCCCAATTTCTCACCAGATTTGAAGAATATGTTAAAACTATGTACCCACAGTCTTCTACAGATGAATGGAGAACTTATCTTGGTTTACATCTAGAAGGGACATATTAAGACTGTATATGATCTTCCTTATGAAAAATAACTCTGGATATACTATTATAGTTTATGAACTAACCCAATGGTTTAATAAATATATTTCAAAGCAAAACAAAACTGATCAAGCAAATTTTGAAAACGCAATAACGGATTACAATGAAACCATTACCTTGTTTGCATTACGCTTACAAGGAGTAGCTGAAAAAGCTTTCCCTACTGCAAATCTAGAAACCTTGATGATACTTCGTGAGAAATTAATCAATAGTCTTACCTCTACATATCCAGCAGAACAGTAAAATCACATGTCATGATTTGTGAAATGTCTTGAAGCTAGAGGAAGTATCTTGGGATGATTTAGTCAATATAATTGATCAAATTTATACTAATTATCAAACCCAAGAATTACCACAAAGGTCTTATCCTATACAGAACTCCAAATAAATTCAACAAATAAAACCACCCCAGAATTAATTGATCTCAACTAATTTCCAACCTCATAAATGACACGCCCCAACAACCAATTGGAATTACAATCCCCACAATGTAATGCAACTGTTTCCAATAAAACCAATAATAATCAATATTCCTGTTAATAGCTCAACCCCCTACTCCTTCCCAAATTATTTTTCCAATCCACCTACCTTTTGCTCAGGTAACTGGCCAACAAGGTGAAAGCTAAAAATGTATCCTGATAAACAAAACTCTACTAATAATAATAGATCTAATAATAGATCCAAGAAGTAGAACACCTCCAAGAACCTCTTCAAATACTCCAAATAGGAAACAATAATAATAGATATCAACAACAGTGGAATGGATCCCCAAAGAACAACAATCGAAATAACTCCTTGAATGTGACATGTAATTATTGTAAAAAGCCCAGTCATGATGTTCGAGATTGTCGTTCTCGTCCCTACTGTAAATTTTGTGGGAAGAGAGGACATTTATACAACAACTGTTACCAACGACAAAACAAATGCATTCATTGCGAACAAACTGGCCATATAGTCAATAATTGCCCTACTAGACAACAAAAACAACAAGCTCGTGATGACTCTCTAAGTTGTACTGAGTGTGGAGGACCCCACTTAGGAAAAGATTGCCCTCAATATAAACCACCATCCTATTCCCATCAGGAAAACTAATATCCTCTGTGGTGAATGATCCACCCACAGAGTCTAATAACTCCAATTTCTCTAGTGGACCTATTTTATCACCCATAGCTGCTCTAAACTCTTCTCCAGATTCTCCAAAGCCCAAAAGAATAAGGAAACGATCATCAACGGATGGATCACCGTTGTTGTATCCTCTATTGGATAACTCCAAAGTAGAAACTTCCAGAAATCCCCAGTTTTGATACCGTAGCAATTACCACAGAATCACCCTGATAAGGAGAGGACTCATTGTAGCAGGATTGAGAGGAGAAGACCCAATTGAGTCTTAGCCTCCTTTCTAGCTGGTGCATCTTTATTTAAAATTTTTATTTTTTTCATGTTCAGTTAATATTTTTATTATATAACACAGACTACTAAAATGTGTTTCTTATTGCAGAAGTGATTTTGAAAGTTAAAACCTAATTATATATGTTTTGTATCATATTAATCATTATAACATTATTCATAACTGCACCGTATCCTTACCAAGAACATTTCTTGAAATCTGAAAACGATTGTGAACGCAGTGTCTGAAAAACGAACCTTGTACTCTGGAAGGCGTTTTCAGATTATTTACAGTGAAGGTAGTGTACAAATTATATAGTAATATATATACATATGATAGAACACTAATGTTCCTTACTGGTATAATTGTCATTAATGCATCTTTAAATGTTTTAGATTCGAAAGTTATCATTGAAGTGTGACCAAACAAAATTCTATAAACCCTTATTGCAACTAGATATGCAACTTCACAAGGTACTTGTGTGTTCATAATTATATAATAGGAAAAGTGGAAAGTTAATATGAAATATTAAAGTGTTAATTTTTGTATGTTAATGTTCTTTTTCGTTATTTTTAATTATAGGGTTTAAATTGTGGACTTGTTTATTGATAATTGAAGTTTATACTAATGGTTTGTTGAAAAATTGTCCCAGAAACTCAAAACTTGCCAATCAGAGAGTGGACTTTAAGGTGGAACTAAAATCCCCTTATTGCCAATTAAGTTAAGCCTTTACAGAACTATATATATCATAATTAGTAGTGTCTTTCACTAACCACTTCCTCCTTTCTCCTTCCATAGTCTTGATCTTCTTATCTTGGGAATTGCTGGGCGCACAATTTTCAGTAGAAATTATTTGTCTGAAAACATTGATAGGAGGTATTGAGTGAGATTTATATAAATTAAGAGAAAAATATTTAATTATAGCATTTAAATGATAATTTGTAAATTAAAAAGATAAAATAGAAAGTATAGTTCATTTCTTACCGTGTTTGAAGAAAAACTTAGTTGATAAGAAGCTGGAATAACAATGGTCACCGGTGTGGATGAATGCTGATTCACTCTTCACCTTTAAACATACAATCGACTGTCGGGCGGGTCCTTTTTATACCCTGATATCCATTTAACTGATTAAATACTTACTGAAGCCTTGAAACGACAAGAAAATAGAATTCACATCATTCAAAGTGTAAGTGTAAAAACATTTTTATTGTATGATTGGGAATGCTTGTTGTATAGTAGTATAGCGAGTTTCTTGCCGAGCGCCAATTACGCTTATACATTTTAAAAATACACTGACCCTTTTGTTTTCGAACTATTAACGTCTCCCCCCAACAACCCTCTACTATAAAGCCGATAGAACCATCCTCCATAGACGATTTTACTACTTTGACCCCTAACTCTAACTCTATTACTTCTAAAACTGTTTCAACTGTTCCAAACTCTATTATTCATTTTCAAACATTACAAGTACCTCCTAAGGATACTTTATTAGTAGGTGTTTTTATAAAAGATTCTAACAAGGATAAACTACTCACGGCTCTTGTTGATACTGGTGCCGCTGGGAGTCTTATAACTTCCAAAACTTACAATCTACTAAACTCCCAAAAGTATCCATTATTTTCTACCACATATAGTGGAGTACAAGGAATTGGAGGGACAATATTCCCTGTTTATGGTATTGTTACTTTCCCAGTTCAGCTTTCCATAACATATATAACTAAACCACATCCATTTATAGTCGTGGATGATCAAGTTACTAATTACGATTTAATCATAGGGTACGATTTCTTGAGTCACGAACAACTATTACCCAACTTATCCACTAAACAGGGTTAGCGATTTTTTTTATTTTTTTTTATTTTTTTTAAAAATAATACAACTGATTTTTTTTATTTTTTCTATTTTGTCATATTTTTTGATACATAATGATATAACGGATATATTAGTTCCTTCTTACTGTGTTAAAAAACTTTAAAGTAGTTTATATATTAGAAATATAACTTCCTTAATATTTGGTTCAAGATTTCATATAGGGTAATACAAGAATCTGATCTTCATTAATATAATTTATCCAATATAGAACTGTTAGAGTTTAGAATTCCTAATATATATTCAATCAAATCTTCAACAAAATTTTATTGAGCTTTAGTCTAATGCAATTTGAGGTTATAGACAAAAGAGAAAACAGAAAAGACAATTCCTTTTAATTTTCAACCATTTAAATTTCTGTACATTATAAGAAAACAATATTCCTCTATATAAATTATAAAAGAAAGAAAATTTAAGCACTTTTGATGCATAATCATTAATCCATAAATTAAATACATAACTTGCAAAATATATATATATATATATATATATATATATATATATATATATATATATATATATATATATATATATATATATATATATATATATATATATATATATATATATGCAAGTTGTATTTAATTTATGGAATAATGATTATGCATCAAAAGTGCTTAAATTTTCTTTCTTTCATAATTTATATAGAGGAATATTGTTTTCTTATAATGTTGTATAAAAATTTAAATGGTTGAAAATTAAAAGGAATTGTCTTTTCTGTTTTCTCTTTTGTCTATAACCTCAAATTGCATTAGATTAAAGCTCAATAAAATTTTGTTGAAGATTTGATTGAATATATATTAGGAATTCTAAACTCTAACAGTTCTATATTGGATAAATTATATTAATGAAGATCAGATTCTTGTATTACCCTATATGAAATCTTGAACCAAATATTAAGGAAGTTATATTTCTAATATATAAACTATTTTAAAGTTTTTTAACACAGTAAGAAGGAACTAATATATGTTATATCATTATGTATCAAAAAATATGACAAAATAAAACAAATAAAAAAAAAACAGTTTTATTATTTTTTGAAATCAAAAAAAATCCAAAAAATCAAAAAAATCATGATTTTTAAAAAAAAAAATCAATTGATTTAATCAACTGATTAAATCAATTTGATTTAATCAATGCCAACCCTGCCACTAAACAATAAAAAGAAATAAAAATCTTCTTACAATAGTCACAGCAGACATCCGTACATTGCAATCCAGAGATGGAACATTAGCAATGATAGATAAAGATATTTCCCTGCCACCTAATAAATGCATAACCATTCCCATCTCTATTGAACCTCTAATTTTCAATTATAAAACACTTCTAATAATGATTCTAATAAGTTTGTAATGGATCACATTGTTTTAAACTATTCTTTAGATCAGGTTATATATTTATTTTGTTTTAATTTTACTGATAATACAATACATCTTAAGCGTGGATATTCTCTAGGTACTCTCTCTATTCTCTCACTAGATTCTGCTTTTCCATCTATTAATGTAGTAGAATTGTCAGAAAAAAACCCAAACCACTTACCCTGAATGGATGCCAGAGTCATTATATGAAGCATTTGATCTAGATTCCACCACTCTCACGCCGAACCAGAAAGAACAACTCATCCAATTATTAATGAAATATCCTACTGCTTTAAGCCTAGGAGACGATGATGTAGGATGCACCACAATCTTCAAGCATACAATAGACACACTTATAGATGACCCAGTGTGCTGTCCAGTGAGACGCTTACAAGGCCCTAGAATCTACGAAGTAGAAAAAGTGTGTCAACAATTGGAGGCTGATGGAATAATCAGAAAATCACACTCTCCATACTAGGCACCCGTAGTTCCTATACGAAAACCTGACGAAGCTATGCGTCTATGCATTGATTACAGATAATTAAATGAAGTAACTAAAGGAGCCTCCTTCCCTATACCAAACTTAACTGACACCTTATTCAGTCTTCAAGGCATGAAATATTTCTCTACTATAGACCTTATAAAAGGCTATCAAATTGAAATGGAGGAAGAAAGTATCGAAAAGACTGCCTTCTCTACACCTTTAGGTCACTGGGAATTCATGAGAATGCCTTTCGGCGTTTAAAAAGGACCCGCGACTTTCCAACAAGCAATGCGGTTAGCTTTATGTAACATACCTTGGCAAGAAGTTATGATCTATTTGGATGATGTTCTCATCATAAGCCAGACTTTCGAAAAACATCTTACCATCCTCAAAGAAGTTCTAATAGCATTCATCAATGCTGGCTTCAAATTAAAACCTTCCAAAACTCATCTCCTAAGAACAGAAGTGAAATTTTTGGGACATCAAATATCATACTGTAACAGAGTTTATTCAATTGATGTTAGTTTGAAGTATCCATCAACTTATTTATATTTTGGGTTCAGCTTTTCCAACGACAACCAAGCTACAAGAAGAGAGGAAAACACAAGCATAGTTTTCTTTAAATATATAATATAAATTGCTTTAGGAATATATAATTTGCAGAATATAAATATTACTTCTTAAACTTTTCCAAGAATTTATTAAAGAATCTCTACCTTTCACTAACCTAACACTAACCCTAACCAATGTTACCTAATTAATAAATATGTTTTTAATAAAATATACAAAATACTTTTTCATTACAAATGAATAATTCGTAACTCCAGAAGTGTCCTGTTACTACTTTAGTTCGTCCGGAAAGTCCTCCGCTTCAAAACACAGATATCGTTGTAGACAGATTTCTGAAATAAATCTATTTTCGAATACCAGCCGTGACAACGAATTCCAGAATCCAAATCGTATCCAATGATGGTGTTATAATCTTAAATCATGTAACGATAGTTGGAGCAAAATCCACAAAATTCAAAAGTTGCTCATTCACAAGTCGAAAATCGGTAAAAGGGAGAGTCAAAAAAGTTATTATTTTAAGAACTTTTTCTAGCTTTTTTTTTTGGTATTTTTAAATCATTTTTTATGTTCATTTCTATTTCTTTATGTTAAATGGAAAGATGTTATTAATTTTTTCTATTTTTCAGAATATTGATTTTTATTATTTTTGAATTTATATATTTTACATTCAAATATTAGGCCTACAACAATAGGAAAATAAATTGGTCATATAAAGAAAGTGCCTTATTAAGGTAAAGTTGTAAATAGTTATTATATTCTGTAATAATGTTAATTATTGACTGTAATGTGTATAATGGTAATTGTAGCACATACCTAATATTAATGGGATAAAGATTTAATAAAACCAATCTCCATAGGCTTCCAGTATCGGGACTAAATTATACAGAATCCAGTCCTGGACATCTTACTTGTTAGACCATTACAACCTGTGGATGTCTAATTCTGGTTGTCGACCATTCCAGCCTTGTATCATTACCAGATCTCCAACAGTAAATTATCCATTCAGTATCTTGTAGCATTGAAGAAGAAACCAAGATACTATATCCAATTCAGAAAATTATACAAGGAAAGGAAGAGAGAAGCCATCTACAACTACCAAATTAGATAAGCTAAAAATATTATATAATCTTCTTCCAACCCCTGTATTTCATCACTAACAACTCCACTTAAGAGGAAAATACTTCTCCTATTTTAAGTATTAACTGACACAGCAAGTTGTTGCCAATTCCCAACACTATCCCATTAATAGAGGTTAAATACCGGACATTCCTTAATAAACAAGAGTGCAAAATTAATGACAAAAAGAGATAAACCATAAAATTTTGGTCTGTTTTAAATATAATTTCATTTAATAAAAGTTAAACTTATTCATTTTAATAATTTTTTTTTGTTTGATTAGCAAAGTAAATGTAATATCAGTAAACATTTCTTTTACTATCCCTCATCCCTTATACTTTAGTTAAATTGATTGATTGATAATAGAACTAGGTTCGTTAAAGTTAATTGACTAGTGCAAATGGTGTCCCATATAGGTATATACCCTGAACGATACTGGGACGTAAATACGATAATATCCGAATTCCAAATAGAAGAACTTAACGATGGATCAAAAAAATCAACTAATTAGAGTGTTACAAAAGCATGTATCTGTGTTAAGTACAGGGGATAATGATGTGGGAGTTGCCACCAACATCACCCACAATATCGAATTGGAATAGGAGGGGTTCATTATAATTATTTGAGAAAACAACCTCCAGTAATTAGAACAAATATGGACGAAATCATCATATATATCCATTCTATTAATCAGGTATATGACCAGGTTGATATAACCCAACATAATATCCCTGAAATGGATATTATGGAAGACCAAAGAAATGACTCCATTATTCGTTCTATCATAGGGTACCTTAAGAAACAAATTCCAGCTACTCAATGGAATAAACGGACCCAAATATTCAAAGCACATCATCACAGATTAATGATGCAAAATGACATACTGTATTATCAACATAGCTCAGGTAAATTATTGTGTGTACTCTCCTTCAAGTTTCTAATCTCTGTAATCAATTTACATTGGGGATGTGCTGACGTTGGAAGAAATAAGTTGTTAGAATTATTGTACAGACATTTTTGGCATCTGCTAGTCAATCAAAGAGTATCTGACATCGTAAAATGTTGTCCTACGTGCCAGAAATTGAAAACACACTCAACAAATATAGTACCACCTACATTAAAAATAACAGCAAATAGTTCGTTCAATCTAATGGCTATGGATCTACTACAATTTCCTGTAACAAGATCAGGGAACAAATACGCTACAGTCCTTATTGATCACTTTACTAAGTGGGCTTGCATAGTCCCAATCACCAACAAGCAAAGTGACACTGTAGCCAGAGTTTTCAAGAAGAAAATGCTACCCTTCTTATTAAAAATACCTAACAGAATGTTGACAGACAATGGCACAGAATTTGTATCCACCAATTTTCAACAAGTTTTATCTGAATTTAATATTCAACATATAAGAACCTCGTCACTACATCCAGCGAGTAATGGAATTTGTGAGAGGTTTAATCATAGTTTGATTCAATCATTGAAATGTTTAGTATTGGACCATGAATCAGATTGGGATGAAGAGCTTCCATCATCAATGAGTATTTACAATCGTACTTATCATAGTCATTGAAAACTTCCCCATCTGAGTTCATACTAAATAATGTACATCCTGAAATCTCTCTCAGTTTTCCCCAGTACTGGGATGAAGGTACTACAAATTTTGAACCATACAAGAAAGGTCAGAAAGTGTCTAAAAAGGTAATACATAAAGGACATCATGTTGAGAATAAATTTAAAATTTGGTGGGAAGGACCTTTTGTCATCACAAAAGTCAATGAAAATAAATTAACCTATAATATTAAAAGAATAAATAATCCAAATGCTAGGGAAGAGAAAGTACACTTTTCGCATTTAAGAAAATGGGTCGAAATACCCAACTATTTAAAAGGAAATCCACAGTTTGCTGACATTCTTTTCAAAACTGATGAATTAGATGAGAATTTGGATGCGAATGCTGAAGATAGTCATTCCGTACAATCTAATTCCTTCTATGGGATTGTATGAGGGTGATAGTATTGATGAAGAGATTTTGCAGGATGAATATCCACAGGAAATAGAAGATAGTGAGGACGATTTTCTGGGATTCCCTGACATACCAGTAAGTTTTGCTGACACCCAGAACCTGGTTGAATCAATAACAGGGCGTTTGAAAATATTGCAAAGTACAATTGCACAGATAGATAATAAGAGTAAAAATGTAGTAAGTCAAAGGGATAGGGAAAATAATGAGCAAATTAGATTTTTACTTCCCCAGGACTCAGTATCTAATACGTTAGATAGTCCTATTCCATCTATCTCCCCACTTTCTCCTAACTCTTCTACTGTCTTTCCATCTGCCCTTATGCATAACATATCCTACACAATTTCGCCTCCTCTCTTATATTCGTCCCAATTGCAAAGTATTTCCAAAACGCAATCATGTTTCTTCACCGTTTCCCATAATGACTTATTACCATTAAGTAATACACACTGCCTTCTGTTCTTTAACCAAGCCTCTTTAATCCAATTTTGTACCATTCCATCTATACCATACTGCGACAACTTTTGCATCAGCCTAACATGGGGTACCTTATCAAAAGCCTTGCGAAAGTCTAAATATATGACATCAACTGGATCACCCCTGTCTATACATTCAGTAATATATTCCATACATTCTAGTAGATTTGTCTGACATGATCTACCCTTTCTAAAGCCATGCTGGGAGTTATATAGTATCTTGTT
>SEYY01023865.1:15000-22500 GCA_009176605.1 Armadillidium nasatum
TGTTTTGTTTATTTTGTTTCTTAACCATTTTTTTTATGATATATAATATATATATATATATATATATATATTATATATATATATATATATATATATATATATATATATATATATATAATATATATATATATATATATATATTATATATAAACAATCGTCTTTAGCATAGATTAGAATTAATGTTAGCTTTCCATCTTAAGGAAAATGTTCTCTCTATATGTAAACAACATATTCGACATTCCCGAAATAGTCCGTTTTCCAACAAGTGTTTTTAAATTACTTTTTTAAAGAAGGCTTAAAGAGAATTGCTGTAGGGTTAGAGTGAAAGATGGAAGAAATAGAAGGGAACAGAGAAGAAAGGAAAATAAAGAAGAGATAGTTTAATAGTGAATAGATAGATGATAGATAGATAGATAGATAGATAGATAGATAGATAGATAGATAGATAGATAGATTGATAGTTAGATAGATAGACAGATAGAGAGAGATAGAAAAGAAGGAAGAAAGAGACGGTAACAAAGAAGAGAGGAATAGAAAGAAGAGATATTTTTAGAGAGAGAGAGAGAGATAGATAGATAGATAGATAGATAGATAGATAGATAGATAGATAGATAGATAGATACATAGAGAAAGAGATAGATAGATAGATAGATTGAGAGAGAAGAAGAGAGAGAGAGTTTAGAAAGAGGAATAGAAATGAATGCAGAAAGAGAAAGGAAAAATAATAATAGCTATCAACAGAGTAAAAAGTATACATAAAATATTAAAATTCCTTATTTTAAGAAATAAAAAGAACAATATATTATCGGATTAATATGGAGATGAAACGCATATTTTCTTTACATATTTAAATGGGAAAGAAACATTACAAATTTAGTAGCTTCTGTCTTTAATTTTTAAATTAAAACAATTGCTCCATTAATCTTTGTATATACTGTCAACTGCGTTGCGAAACTTGCTTACCAAAATTTCTTACAAGTTCAACATAATGAGATGGAATATTTAAAGGAAATAATAATAATTGATAAATAAATATATAGAAGAGAGAGTGAGAGTGAGAGAGAGAGAGAGAGTCAGACAGAGAGACAGACAGGGAGAGGGATATGATTAGTTGCAGCATGATTCGTTTAAATATTAATATATATATATATAAACAGGAGTTAACTATATCTTTCTAAATAACTTTATATATATATATATAATATATATATATATATTATATATATATATTATATATATTATATATATATAATATATATATATATATATTATATATATATATATATATTATTATTATTATTATTATTATTATTATTATTATTATTATTATTATTATTTTATATTATTAATATTAAGACATTTCTTTGAAGAAAATTGTATAAATAAAAATGAAGAGGGAAATCATTTCCGATCTGACATATTTACATTTTAAAAAAAAATGAATAAAAAATTAAATGAAAAATAAAAATAAATAAAAAAAACAAAAAAAAAAAAAACGTTTTTTTTTTATTTTTTTTTTTTTTAAAAAATTTTTTTTTTACCTTTTCGGAGGTTTATTGATGGAAAAAAATTATATGAAATAAAAATTCGGAAACTGAACACAGACACACACATACACACACACATTTGTAATTAATTAAACAGGAAATATTTTAAAATCACTGCCATTAAGGGCGGTAATTACTTGAATTAATATATATATATATATATATATATATATATATATATATATATATATATATATATAATATATATATTATATATATAATATATATGGGGGAGGATGTAGCCCATCCGAAGCGATGAAAGTACCCCCCACTGGGCCTTAACCGCGGGGTGATAGTAGGCTAGAACCTTCCCCTTTCACTCCGTTGCCCTTGGTTCGCTCCTTTCGCGTTTCACCTTCTCAGAGGGTCTCTAGTGTACCCTCGTCCCACATGGGAGTGTCTATGCTCCCACTTCTCCTTCCCCCAACTCCCTTCTCACGTTCCTACAAATTTACAAGCGCTTACTCCTACATTACCTTTAATATGCAAGAAAAAAAATGGCGAAGCGAAGAACTGCCTCGGAGATGCTACGAGGGGCGGCATCCAAAGAATGCCCCTCACTCCTTCCCCATCACCATGGGTTGTGGCCTCCGGTGTGGGGTTTGTGCCACCAAACCCTATGCCGGCCTTGCCCTGGTGCACGATCTTCTTTTTTCATAAACTTTTGCAACATTCGCGGTCTCTTTACTAATTTCCACTTTGTCGAACACCACCTCTCTTCTTCTAGACCTCATCTCTTATTCTTAACCGAAACTCAGGTGTCTGAGTGCTCTGACAGCAAGCCCTACTCTGTTTCCTCCTACTGTCTCTATTCTCAATTTTCATCCAAAGGCGGATGTTGCGCTTATGTGCGCAACGATGTTTTCTGTTCTCGTGTTTCTAATTTGGAGTCTTCTGAATTCTCTACCTTATGGCTTAAGCCAAACATGCAGTTTTTCAAATTACATATTCTGCTATATAAACGATGCTTCTTTAACTTTTATACTCTTTGTTGAAGTGGACCAAAAAACTAATAACATAGAAGAAGAAAAAGCCATCTTCTATTTTACGTGTACCTTTGTGAATTTCTAAAGTCGGGGAGTTTTATTTTCTCTGGTTATTATCTATCTTTATGGTTTATGGCTTAAACTTTCTTGCAACTCTACAACTAAATTTATCTGTTCTGTCTACTTATCTCCTAACTCTACAGACTATCCAAAATTCTTCGACTATCTTAACTCCAAAATAGAACACATTCTTTCTTCTTCTCCCTTCTCCGAAATCATCATATTAGGTGATTTCAATGTTCACCACCGCCAATGGCTTTCATCTAGTTCTCACGATCCAGCTGGTGAACTCGCCTTCCAATTTAATATCCAGAACAACCTTGAGCAGTTGGTGCATCTCCCTACCCGTATCCCTGATCGCCTTGGTGATGAACCCAACATACTTGATCTTTTCCTAACTTCTTATCCTTCTCCTTACACTGTTAAACTCTTTCCTCCTCTGGGTTCATCCGATCACCTTCTTATCTGTGTATCTTGTCCTGTCTCTTCAAGTCTTCCGCAAGAACGACCCCCGCCTTCGGCGAGGAGACGTTTCTGGCATTTCGGTGCCACTAACTGGTCTGACTTGCGGTTGTACTTTTCTGATTTTCCATGGAATGATTACTGTTTCCGTGGGAGGGGTCCCTCTGAGTGTGCAGAGCGCATAACCGAGGTGATTCTCTCTGGCATGGAGGCACACATTCCATATTCTTTCCCTTCTACTAAACCTAACAAACCTTGGTTTAACTCTGCTTGTTCTCGTGCTATCCGCCACAGGGACGCTGCCTTCAGGGATTACCGTCGTCTTCAAACTCCAGAAACTCACGCTACTTATATTTCATCCCGGAATCGTGCAAAATCTATTCTCCGTAATACTAAAAACTCCTTTCTCCGCTCAAAATGCAACAATCTTTCTGGCTCTACATCCTCACGCCCTTTCTGGCATTTTGCAAAAAATGTCAACTCTAACTTTGCTTCTTCCTCTTTCCCTCCTTTAGTATCTTCTGACGGTACAACTGCCGTTTTGCCTTCCTCTAAAGCTGAACTCTTCGCTCAAACTTTTGCTTCTAATTCAACCTTAGACGATTCCGGAGCTGTTCCTTCTCCTCCAACCCCCTCCAACTCATTTATGCCTAAAATTATAATTTCTTCTAAAGACGTTATTTCTGCTCTCTCTGAGCTTAACACTAAGAAGGCGTACGGTCCTGATGGTATCCCTCCTGTGGTTCTCAAAACTTGTGCTTCCGAGCTTGCACCCTGCCTTGGTAAACTATTTCGCCTATGTCTTTCTACTTCAACCTTCCCTTCTTGCTGGAAACGTGCGCTCATTCAGCCTGTGCCGAAGAAGGGGGACCCCTCTCAGCCCTCTAACTATCGTCCAATTTCTTTAACCTCCGTTCTTTCTAAAGTTTTCGAATCTATCCTTAACAGGAAGATTTGGAAACATCTCAATTCTTCTAATCTTATCTCTGATCGCCAGTATGGCTTTCGTAAGAAACGCTCTACTGGTGATCTCCTTTCCCTTCTCTCTGACTCTTGGTCCTCGCTCTTCGGCATTTCGGTGAATCTTTTGCTGTTGCGCTAGACATATCGAAAGCTTTCGATAGAGTCTGGCACAAAGCTTTGATTTCCAAACTTCCCTCTTTCGGAATCTATCCTTCTCTCTGTGACCTTCTCTCTGATTTCCTTTCCGGTCGTTCTATAGCCGCTGTTGTAGACGGACACCGCTCTTCCTTTAAATCTATTAACAGTGGTGTTCCTCAAGGATCTGTCCTATCCCCAACACTTTTTCTACTATTCATTAATGATCTTCTCTCTTTTACTTCATCTCCTATCCACTCCTATGCTGATGACTCCACCCTTCATTACTCTTTTCAATTTGAAAGGCGCCCCTCTCAACAACAGTTACTAGACGCAAGGAGGGTTGCCTTGGAGCAGCTGACCTCTGATCTATCTCGTATTTCTAATTGGGGCAGAGAGAACATGGTTGTTTTCAATGCCACCAAAACTCAATTCCTCCATCTCTCCACTCGACACAATCTTCCACACAACTATGATATCTTCTTCGAAAACACTCAACTCAGACCTTCATCTGTTCTTAATATTCTCGGTGTTTCCTTTTCTCGTGATCTTTCTTGGAAAGATCACATTACCTCTCTTTCTAAACAAGCTTCTAAGAGCTTGGGTGTTCTGAGGCGCCTTCAGTATTTCTTTACTCCACCCCAGTTGCTTGCTCTGTATAGGGGTGTTGTTCGCCCCTGTATGGAGTATGCTTCTCATATCTGGGGTGGTTCCACACATACAGCTCTCCTAGAGAAGGTGGAGTTTAGGGCATTTCGTCTCATCAACTCTCCTGCTCTTACTAACTCTCTTCAATCTCTTTCTGCCCGTCGAATTGTTGCGTCACTCTCTCTTTACTATCGCTATTACAATGGACACTGCTCTTCTGAACTCTCTCTCGTCGCATACCTCCTCCTCTGAGAAGGGCTCGTGCGACTCGACTTTCCACACAGTCTCATCCTTTCTCTGTCCAACTCTCTGACCCCAGGCTTAACCGCTATGCTCTGTCCTACATGTACTCTACTGGTAAAGTCTGGAACACACTCCCTTCTTCTATTTTTCCAACTTCCTATGACTTACACACCTTCAAACGTCGTGTATCGGGACATGTCGGCCTTTAGTTTGACCAGGCTTCCGTCTTTTCCCCCAACTCTGGTGGAATTTTGGTAGGCCTCTGGCCTTTGCCCACCAGAGGTGATATAAAAAAAAAAAAAAAAAAATATATATATTTGAATGACAAAGAACTTCGTACTGGCTAGTTTCTGCAGGATAGTACCAGTGGTCACAAGTCCAACGTCAGCATGTATGAAATTAAGTCCTTCATTGAAAATCTGGTCATTTCCAAGGAACTTTGGCCACCAAGGTCGTCCTGACCATACTCCGCAGGATTTATTCCTGTCCTAGGGGGGGGGGGATTCTGAAAGGCATATAGTTCTGAAACAAGTCTCAAATCTCCTGCAGCAGAAAGACAACATTCGGCAGGCAATGACCCTGTGGGGGGTTGTGACTCCCAAGTGTGGGTTGTGATTCCCAAGTGTGGATTGTGACTCCAGAGTGTGGGTTGATACTTCCAAGTGTGGGTTGGGATTCCCAAGTGTGGGTTGAGACTTCTAAGTGTGGGTTGGGATTCCCAAGTGTGGGTTGTGACTCCAGAGTGTGGGTTGTGACTCCCAAGTGTGGGTTGGGAAGTGTGGGTTGTGACTCCCAAATGTGGGTTGTGACTCCAGAGTGTGGGTTGTGACTCCCAAGTGTGAATTGTGACTCCCAAGTGTGGGTTGTGGCTCCCAAATGTGGGTTGTGACTCCGGAATGTGGGTTGTGACCCCCAAGTGTGAATTGTGAGTCCCAAGTGTGGGTTGTGACTCCCATGTTACCTCCCGTAACATGGAAAAGGGTGTGCAGGCATTGCCTTAATGCTTAATGGGGATCACTTCCAACACTTGTGATGCCAACATGATTCTCACACACCAAAGTTTGTTCTTGGCAAATTTCATTAACTTATTACCAATATTTTGATATTTATAAGAGCATATCTGTGTGTGTGTGGTGTGTGTGTGTTTTTTTTTTTTTTTTTTTTAATAAAAATTTAAAATTAAACACTTTTTTTTTTGAATAAATTTTTTTTTTTTTATTTTGAATATATTATTATTATTATTATTATTATTATTATTATTATTATTATTATTATTATTATTATTATTATTATTATTATTATTATTATTATTATATTTATTAATAAATTAATATTAGGATCAGGTAAAAAGTAAACTTAAAATTATTAATTATTATTATTACTACTACCACTACTACTACTACCACTACTACTACTACTACTACTACTACTACTACTACTACTACTACTACTACCACTACTACTACTACTACTAATAATAATAATAATAATAATAATAATAATAATAATAATAATAATAATAATAATAATAATAATAATAATAATAATAATAATAATAATAATAACAATAATAATAATAATAATAATAATAATAATAATAATAATAATAATAAAAAGTGTGAAAATTGTCCATAAAAGAACCCGTAAAACAGGAAACAAAAACTCATCAACGTTGGAAATGAAATCGTTTAATAAAATTTTCAAATTTTCAATTCCAAAATTTCAATTAACATTCCCAAAACACTTCACAAAAACTTATATATATATATATATATATATATATATATATATATTATATATATATATATATATATATATATATATATATATATATATATATATATATATATATATATATATATATATATATATATATATATATTATATATATATATATATATATATATATATATATATATATATATATATATATATATATATATATATATATATATATATATATATATATATATATATTATATATATATATATATATATAATATTATATATATATATATATATATATATATATATATATATATATATATATATATATATATATATATATATATATATATATATATATATATATATATATTATAATATATATATATATATATATATATATATAAATATATATATATATATAATATATATATATATATATATATATATATATAATATATATATATATATATATATATATATTATATATATATATATATATATATATATATATATATATATATATATATATATATTATATATATATATATATTATATATATATATTTATATATATATTCGCATATATATGGATCTGATTCGGCTGTCGTCAAGAGTGGATGTCTAAAAAAGAGATGGTAAGAAGAAGGTGAATAAGATGAAGTAAAAAATGATGAAAACAAAACTTAGAAATCTTCAAAACTTTTTCTTAAAAGATTTGTAAAAAAAAGA
>SEYY01023867.1:5000-10000 GCA_009176605.1 Armadillidium nasatum
ATTATAAAATTATTTTAATTACTGCCTCTTCAATCAACGAGTCAAATTCAACATCGCAGAATACAAGAGAAGTTACCAATGTTGGGTTTTAATTAAGCCTTTATAAATTTACACACGGAAAACTTTATATATATATATATATATATATATATATATATATATATATATATATATATATATATATATATATATATATATATATATATATATATATATATATATATATATATATATATATATATATATATATATATATATATGTTTTTGCAGATGTGGGACTGAAGGTGAATGTGAGTGAAGTGTCATTTTAATAAATCTGATTTTACCAGACTTTAATAGTTGCATATATATATATATATATATATATATATATATATATATATATATATATATATATATATATATATATATATATATATATATATATATATATATATATATATATATATATATATATATATATATATGCGCAGAATTCCACTTGAAATAACTTCATCCTTTGTGCCCAAAATTATTGTTCCTATAAAAGATATGGTTCACATTTTCTCTAAGCTTAAGAATAAGAATGTATATTGTTTTAACAGTATTCTTTCTGTGGTTCTCAAAAACGGTACTTCTCAGCTTGAACCCTTCCTTAGTAAACGTTTTCGTTCCTGAATATCGACAGCATCCTTTCCCTTTTGCTGGAAGCATACTTTCATTCACCCTATTTGAAAAGCGGAAACCTATCTCAATCTGCATATCGTAATAGCGTATTTAACATCTCAGGTCTGCTGCCTTCTGTCAGAATTTATCTGTAGCAATAGATGTATCAAAAACTTTCCAAAGAACCTGGCACAATTTCATTTCTTTAAATCTCATTTACATTTTCAAAAACTTAATTTAATATTCTGTCGTTTTTTCCAGTCGTTTTGGACTAACACCGATCATCCTTTAATTTTCAAAATAGTAGATTTATTTTTTACTCAGCTTTAAACAGCTAATGCTATAGGATCAAATAGCTTCTTAGTTTTCCTCTATTTCGAAATGGGATAGATAAAGCATAGTTGTTTTATGCCTTAAAGACACATTTCCATCATATTTTCTACTCGTCAACATTGTTTTCCATATCTGAGCATGTTCCACAACGCACATAGCATATCTTCGTCTGTTCTTTACTATTACAGGTATTTTTCGTTTTTCTTGTGATCTTTCTTGGAAGAAATCAATTGTTGTCTCACTTATCAAACAAGTTTGTAAGAGATTGAATGCTGCGAAAACTTCTTTACATTATTCCTAGTTGCTCGCTCTGAATATGTCCGTCATTTCTTCATGGATCCGTGAATGGATCACATACCAGGAGTGGTTACACTCTTAAGGGTCTTTTAGAAAGGGTAGAGTCTCTAGAGCTTATAATCTCCCCCTTCCTTCTCCTCCTCTCACGGACTATCTATTCCTTTTTGCTTTTTGACCTCTTGATTCTCTCTCCTTATTCTTTTGTAGCTAGAGCTACTCTACATTTCACACTGTTTCATAATATTTTGTCTAGTCATCTGATCAGATTTAAGAGCTGTGTTCATTCTTACGTATACTAACTATACTGATAATTTGCAGAACTCTTCTAATTTCCTCACCTCTTTTGACTCGTGGAAACGAGTTGTGTTAGGTCAGGTCGGCAGTTAATTGGTTTTTGGAATCATCTTTCCGTTAAACTAGAAGATTCTATTTAGGATCTGTCCTTTTGAAAGCAGAGTATATATATATATATATATATATATATATATATATATATATATATATATATATATATATATATATATATATATATATATATATATATATATATATATATATATATATATATATATGGTTTTAACACTTTCAGTGGGACCAGGATATTTCGTCATTTGCTCTTAAAAGTCACTCTCCTAGAATACTCAAAAAGGTCATGTTTTTCCGCTCGTGGGTTTCATGCCAGTCGTTGAGTTTTATTTAAACTCCCAAGTAGGGTTTTCGGCCTTTCAGTGGGACTAGCTCCTTCTCCAACTAATTTCTTAACACTTTCTCAAAGAGCTTTCCAGAAGATCACTATTATCGGAGCTGTGGTTTCCAATGCTGGTCCTGGAGTTGTTACAAGCAGTAAGCAATAATTATAGGGCAGGGTTGCTAGACCTGTCGACCTTGCTTGTGACTCTCCTCGCATGATCCAACCCTGTTGCCTAATCCAAACTCTTCTCTTCTCTTTATATATATATATATATATATATATATATATATATATATATATATATATATATATATATATATATATATATATATATATATATATATATATATATATATATATATATATATATATATATATATATATATATATATATATATATATATATATATATATATATATATATATATATATATATATATATATATATATATATATATATATATATATATATATATATATATATATATATATTTAATTTAGTGTGGGACTGATGGTGAATGTGAGTGAAGTGTCATTTTAATAAATCTGACTTTACCAAAGAGATCATCCTTGCTTTTAAAAGGATTTACTCGACGATTCTCTTTTCATTTCATATAAAATGTTTCTTTACGATAAAAAATTACACAGACACTTTGTGTGTACTGTTTTTATCCTTTATACACCCAATCGCGCTTAAATGCATATATACATGCATACATATTTATATACAAGCGCACACACACACACACACACACACACACACATATATATATATATATATATATATATATATATATATATATATATATATATATATATATATATATATATATATATATATATATATATTTTCTCCGGATCGCAAAGGCCGGAGACCTACCTAATTCCACTGGAGTTGGGAAAAATCCTATCACGGCCGAAGGAGGACGGCATATCCAGATACACGGCGTTTGAAAGTGTGCAAGTCAAAGGAAGTTGGGAAAACAATTAAGGAACTGTGTTCCAAACTTTACCAGTAGAGTATATGTATGACTGAACATAGCGGTTGAGTCTGGGGCCTGAGAGTTGAACAGAGAAAGGATGAGACTATGTAGAAAGGCGTGTTGCATGAGCTCTTCTCAAATAACAATAGTATGCGACCTTAGAGTTCAGAAGAGCAGTGTCCGTTGTAATAGCAATAGTATAAAGAGAGTGACGCAACAATTCGACGAGCAGAAAGAGATTGGAGAGAGTTTGTATGAGAAGGAGAATTGATGAGACGAAAAGTCCTAGACTACACCTTCTTCAGGAGAGTTATATGAGTGGAACCAGCCCAGATGTGTGAAGCATACTCCATACAGGAGCGAACAACATCCCTATGAAGAGCAAGCAACTGAGGTGGTTCTTTATATAATATATAAATATATATATATATATATATATATATATATATATATATATATATATATATATATATATATATATATATATATATATATATATATATATATATATATATATATATATATATATATATATATATATATATATATATATATATATATATATATATATATATATATATATATATATATATATATATATATATATATATATATATATATATATCCTTCGGTGGGCAAACACCAGAGGAATAAGAATATTAATCGGAGTTGGGAAACTATCAGGTCCTAGTCGTTAAATCCCGACATGACCCGATACACTGCATTTAAAAGTGTGCAAGTCAAAGGAAGTTGGGAAAAAGATAAGGGAGTGTGTTCCAAACTTTACTCGTAAAGTATATGTAAAATTGAGCAAAGCGGTTAAGTCTGGAGTCAGAGAGTTGGACAAAGAAAGGATGAGGATGTGTAAAAAGTCAAGTCGTACGAGCCCTTCTCAGTGGAGAAGGAATGCGACGTGAGAGTTCAGAAGAGCAGTGGTCGTTGTAATAGCAATAGTATAGAGAGTGACGCAACAATCCGACGGATAGAAAGAGATTGAAGAGAGTTAGTAAGAGCAAAAGAGTTTAAAAGGCGAAAAGCCCTTGACTGACTCCACCTTTTCAAGAAGAGCTGTATGTGTTTAACCACCCTAGATGTGCGAGGCGTACTCCATACAGAGACGAACAACACCCCTATAAAGAGGAAGCAATTGGGGTGGCGTAAAATAATCACGAAGGCCCCTCAGAACGCCCAACCTCTTAGAAACATAAATATACTTCTCTTTAGAAAGAGAAGTTATGTGATCCTTCCAAGAAAGATCACGAGAAAAAGAAACACCAAGAATATTGAGGACAGATGAAGGTTTGAGTTGAGTGTTTTCGAAGAAGATATCATAGTTGTGTGGAAGGCTGTGTCAAGTAGAAAGATGGAGGAATTGAGTTTTTGAGGCATTTAAAACGGCCATGTTTTCTCTGCCCCAATATTTTATAAGGGAAAGATGAGAGGTTAGTTGCTCCAAGGCCATCCTTCTTGCATCAATTAACTGCTGTTGGGGAAGGAGGGCCTCATTCAAATTGAAAGGAGTAATGAAAGGTGAAGTCATCGGCATATGAGTGGAAAGGGGATGAAGTAATACAGAGAAGGTCTTTAATGAAAAGTAGAAAAGAGTGGAGCACCACTATTTATAGATTTAAAGGAAGAACAATGGCTGTCTACAACAGCAGCTATAGAACGACAAAAAGGAAATTAGAAAGAAAATCACAGAGAGAAGAATAGATTTCGAAAGTGGGAGGTTTGGAAATTAAAGCTTTTTGTCAGACTCTATCGAAGGCTTTCGATATGTCTGTTTCCACTGCGAAAGATTCACCGAAACACCGAAGAGGGGAGAACCAAGAGTCATAAAGAAGATAAAGAAGATCACCAGTAGAGCGTTTCTTAAGAAAGCCATACTGGATATCAGAGATAAGATTAGAAGAGTTGAGGTGTTTCCAAATCTTCCTGTTAATGATAGGATCGAAAACTTTAGAAAGAACGGAGGTTAAAGAAATAGGACGATAGGTAGAGCGTTGAGAGGGGTCCCCGTTCTTTTGCACAGGTTGAATGAACATTTTTTT
>SEYY01023868.1:15000-17500 GCA_009176605.1 Armadillidium nasatum
ATATATATATATATATATATATATATATATATATATATATATATATATATATATATATATATATATATATATATATATATATATATATATATATATATATTATATATATATATATATATATATATATATATATATATATATATATATATATATATATATATATATATATATATATATATATATATATATATATATATATATATATATATATATATATATATATATATATATATATATATATATATATATATATATATATATATATATATATATATATATATATATATATATATATATATATATATAATATATATATATATATATATATATATATATATATATATATATATATAATATATATATATATATATATATATATATATATATATATATATATATAAGTATGTTATTATAAAGATTTTGATTTTAACTATAAAATGTGACGTCATAATGAAAATATCTTATTTCTATTTAATTATGATTGTGTCACAGTAAATGTATCCATGATTTTTATTTGATAAAAGAAGAGTCTAATTTATTTTATGACGTCATAAAGATTGAAATAAGTTTAAAAATAAATAAGTCTCAGGGTTAAACATTTCAAGGACGTTAGCAAAATTAAATAAAATAAAAGAACCAAAAAAAGAAAAAGAATAAAAAAAAAGGAAAAAAAAAAATTTTTTTTCGTTATTTGTAAATTAAGAAAAAGAAGAAAATATATAAAAGGAAAAATATAATAATTTAAATTTCTTGGAAAATAAATTATGAATTAAAAAAAAAATAAAGTAAAAAATATTTAAATTCTGAAATTTTTATAGTTTGTAAATAGATTACTAATAAAAACAAACATACAAAACACAACAAAATTTAAATATTCAAATTATTTGTAAATAAATTATGATTAATAATAATAATAATAATAATAATAATAATAATAATAATAATTAATAATAATAATAATAATAATAATAATAATAATAATAATAATAATAATAATAATAATAATAATAATAATAATAATAATAATAATAATAATAAAATTTAAGCACAAAACCTGTAAACGAAGAGCGATTTTAAGAATCCATTTTCCAAGACCTTCATAAAAGGAGTATTAAAATAATAATCCGAGGCGCCTCACCTTCATGCTTGGAAAATCTTAACAACTTAAAGTCAATTAAAGAAAGGTTCTCCCAAGCATGTATTCATTAATTAATTATAATTTTATCATTTTTAGAAAACTAAAAGCCAATTTCATTTCTTTCAAAAATTATATTGTTATTATTAATATAAGTATTTTTATTACTATTGTTATTGCTTCTACTACCACTATAATTATTATTATTATTATTATTATTATTATTATTATTATTATTATTATTATTATTATTATTATTATTATTATTATTATTATTGTTATTATCATTTATTATTCTTATTGTTAAAATTATTATTATTGTTATTATTATTATCATTATTATTATATTCTTATTATTGTAATTAGTATTATTATTATTATTGTAATTATTATTATTATTATTAATATTATTTTTTTGTTTCTATTATTATTGTTATTAATACTATAATTATTATTATTATTATTATCATTACTATTATTAATATTATTATTATTATTACTATAAACATTATTACATTATTTTTAAGCTCCATTTTAAGTACAACTTCTGCTAAAAAAAATGACATTTAAAAAACGACATAAAATTTAGGAAAAAAAATTACGAGAAATTGAAAAATGTAAAAAGAAAATGTAATAAACTTTGAGAAATCCCAAGTTTCTAATTTAGCCTCTGCAGATTTTCTAATCTTTAGGGAAATACCAAACTGACAGTTTATGCAATAAACGTCCAAATTTTGAGAATGCAATTAAAAATTATAATAAAAAAAGAAATATTATAAATTGAAATTAAAATTAAAATTCAAAGATAAATTAAATATTTAAAATGTAAAAAAAAAAAAAAAAAAAAAAAAAAAAAAAAAAAAAAAAAAAAAAAAAAAAAAAAAAAAAAAATATATATATATATAATATATATATATATATATATATATATATATATATATATATATATATATATATATATATATATATATATATATATATATATATATATATATATATATATATATATATATATATATATATATATAATATATATATATATATATATATATATATATATATATATATATATATATATATATATATATATATATATATATATATATATATATATATATATATATATACTGCATTTTATCTACTGAATATAGGAATAACAAAGGTTCAAACTGGAGGGATCTCCGTAGTTTAAAGTTGGTTTCGTCTATACAAAGTGCTTCAAGAAATTCTAATTGTTTAAAACTTTCTCACTGGTTTTATTATTATTATTATTATTATTATTATTATTATTATTATTATTATTATTATATTATTATTATTATTATTATTATTATTATTATTATTATTATTATTATTATTATTATT
>SEYY01023868.1:40000-42500 GCA_009176605.1 Armadillidium nasatum
TTATATTACATTTTACTGAGTAAGACTAGATTTTCGAAGGATTTTAAAGTATATAAAATTGCTAATATATATATATATATTATATATATATATATATATATATATATATATATATATATATATATATATATATATATATATATATATATATATATATATATATATATATATATATATATATATATATATATATATATTATATATAAATATATAATATATATATATATATATATATATATATATATATATATATATATATATATAATATATATGCACTACCCGGGGCAGGCGCGAATAAGGGTTTCTTCTTAAAAGACGAAATGAAGCTTAAATTCTTTATTCGATGAAACAACATGCACAGAATAATGATAATCACAAGATCAACAAATAATAAATTGGCAATAATGATCAATATGGATTTACGAAGCGCACTTGTTAGGTTGATCACAGATTAATTATAAGATGAGGTAATTAATTGCCCTCAAGGTTTAATTCCCCTGACTCGCTGGCCGGAGCTCTGAAGAGCATCCTTTCGCCGCTAAGGTCAGACGCCAGAGTGCCCAAATGTAGTTTTACCGGCTCTCTCTTAGTTTGAATAGTAACCGTTGTTTCTAGGCCTATTGAGCTAACGAGGGCATATATATATATATATATATATATATATATATATATATATATATATATATATATATTATATATATATATATATATATATATTATAATATTATAAGTTCTAAAATTCTTCTCCAATCTAGTCTCACTCAATAAAACCTCATATAAAATTGTTTGAGCTAAATAAAAATTCGATTATATTTTCTTTTTTTTTTTTTAATAATGCAAAAAGAAATCTCTCTGAGAATGACAACTTCAAAGTCGGGAGAATTGGAAAAAATAATTAGTGATTAATGATAATTTATTTTTCTTATCAAATTCAAAGTTAAAATTTTAATAAAGCAATTTCTAAAGTTGTGTTTCGGATAAACAAAAATTTTTGTGCAAAAATGAAGAGTGGTTTTATGAGGGTCATATAAAGACTTTAAAAGTGTCATTAAAATAATAGAATATATTTCATTTAGACTTAGTTTTTATCGATTTCAATAAATTTATTTATTTATTAATTTTTTAAGTGCTTGAAAGTTTATTTGTTTGGGTTATTATTATAAAAATTTATTTATTGTTCTTTGAGTGTGAAATAGTGCTTGCGATTGTTATTCTGAATGGGCAAGTCTGCTTGTTCGGGATCATGCGCCTGGGGGTGGGCGCAGACGTGGATTTTCTATTGACTTTGTTAACGTCCGTGGTCTAAGTGCTAATTTCGTATCTGTTGAGCATCACCTTTCTACCTCTCATCCAAACATTCTAATTCTCTCTGAGACCCAGTTATCAAGGGATTCCATTTATAGTAATCTAAATATCTCTAACTGTAATTTATTTTGCAACTTTCGCCTTAAGAGTTGGGTCTGTAGGTACATAAACATTAATACTCCAGTAACAAGTCTCGGAAATCTTCAATGTCCTAATTTCGATGTTTTATGATTTAAAATCTTTCTACCTACTACTACCATCATAGGTCACTGCTCTCTAAGCTCCCCTTCTTTGGTTTTTATCTTTCTCTTTGGTTACTCATGTCCATTTTCCTCTCAAATAGCTCCATATCAGCACTTGTTGATGGAGCGACTTCTACTTCTTTCCTTATTATTATGGTGTTCCTCTTGGTCCTGTTCTAACTCCGTTCATTCTTATGTCCGACGACTCAACTCTCCATTCTTCTACTCATTTCAAATCTACTCCCTTTTTTTGTTTCTAAAGTTACTTCTCGTCTTTAACTTTCCGATTCTATTCTTGCCGATTTGGATGGGATTTCCTGGTAGGGTCATGGCAACCTTGTGACATTCAACTTTTTAAAAACCCAATTTCTTCACACCTCACTTTCAAAAACACCTCCCAACTTTCCTATCCTTTTCGACGACTCTCCCGTCTCACCTGTGAACAATATAAATATTTTCGGTCTGAAATATAAACAATAAATTATCTTGGAAATCTAGTATCACAACAGTTGCTAAGATATCTTCTAAAAAAGCTGAAGGTTCCGTTCTGATTGTAGAATGTTATTCTTCAGTACAGTTACTACAATTATATAAGGATCAAATCCGCCACTGCATTGGGTACTGTTCCACCCTTTTTTTTAAATAATTTTGAGTCTAAAACTAAAAGACTCAGGTCCTGTCCATCTTTCTCTGCGATGTGACGTTAGCGCACTCTTTCATTTCTATAGGTACTACAGCGGCAGGTGTTTGGGGGGAGATGACCTCTCGCATCCAACCACAATTGCGTTGCCCTCGCAGCTCAAAGGGTGCCATGATTGCACATGAACTTTGTGTGAGTATGGCAAACTCTTACCTAGCGCGTTGTGGTACCTCCTTCTTTCCAGCCAAATCTATTCTGTGGAACTTCTTACCATCTTCTGTTTTTTTCTGCTGTGCTTAATCTACCTCTCTGT
>SEYY01023868.1:55000-57500 GCA_009176605.1 Armadillidium nasatum
CATCTCATCCTGATAGCCCGTATTAACCATAATTTTATTGTATTTAGATATTAAAATAAAAAACTTCCCTTAATATTTTGAACCACCCTTCTAATACATTTCAGATATGGAAGCAATATGATTCCGATCATAACGGCTATATTGATGTGAATGAGTTAAAGGTTAGTTTGAATCAGGAACTTTAGTGGTTTGATTTTTCCTCTTTTCTTTAAAGAATATTCGTTTTTACAGATTTGGAAAGCCTATGACAGAGATAACAGTGGCTTTATAGAAGCAGATGAGCTAAAGGTATGAATGAATTCTTCCAAAAAAAAAAAAAATAAAAAAAAAAATTTATTTTATGTCATTGCTCTCAATTACGACAAATTAGTTGTTTTTTTTTAATTGCTATTACGTACAAAAAAATTTTACATGATTCATACTGATATTTTTTTTTTATGTACTTCATTTTTGAAGTATTGATACGTTGTCGTTTGAAATGAAAAAGCATTTTATTTATTATTATTATTATTATTATTATTATTATTATTATTATTATTATTATTATTATTATTATTATTATTATTATTATTATTATTATTATTATTATTATTTCATTATTATTACTTATTATTACTATTTTTATTATTATTATTATTATTATTATTATTATTATTATTATTATTATTATTATTATTATTATTATTATTATTATTATTATTATTATTATTATTATTATTATTATTATTATTATAATTATTATTATTATACTATTATTATTAAAAATTATTATTATTATTATTATTATTATTATTATTATTATTATTATTATTATTATTATTATTATTATTATTATTATTATTATTATTATTAGCATTATGTCATTTTATTATTATTATTGTTATTATTATTATTATTATTATTATTTTTATTATGTAACGCATTTACAGACAATGAATTCTGAATAATTTTGTAGAGAGTAGATGCATAAATGATTTAGTATATTGTTATATAGCCATGCTGACCACCCTGTAATAATGGCTAAGCTTATTTTGTTGCATTTTATCTTGTTTTATACCAGCGAATAATTTAGTAAAATACTTTTTTTACTTCATTTTAGAACATTTTTTAGCATTTTTTTAAAATATTTTTTTTCCTTTTACTCGTAATTATGATGCAAAAAAAAAATTCAGGGGGGAGGGACTAGGAAGGGAGTAGAAACATTATAAAAATAATGCAAAAAAATAAAAATAAACAAATAAATTAAAACAGAATAAAAATATTACAAAAGTGAAACAGTAATACTTTGTACTTTGCTTCTAAAGTTTTATTAAATTGCATTAAAAAAATATAATGGTCATCCTATAGGTGACGTCCAAGATCTAATATTAAAGAGGCTATCCTCACTCCAACATCAGTTTAATTTTAAGGTTAAAATATGTTCGGAGATTCAGATATTATTTATTTAAATAAAGAAATAAATAAAATAAAAAAATAATTGATTTGCTTTAAAATTTCAGGATCACAAATCTTTTTGGTGACCTCATGACTTATATATATATATATATATATATATATATATATATATATATATATATATATATATATATATATATATATATATATATATATATTGTCATTTTTGAGATCCAGAATACATGTTGCCAAAAAATAGACAGTATTTTATCAACGAGAATTGCTAATGTGCGACTAGATTAAATTAGACAATATAAACATTAAATTATTTAGAAAACATAAAATTATGAATTACAATTGTGGGGGTTAGTTCTGCTTGAAGTTGCCAAAGATTGTTTGAAAGGATTTTTTAAAAAAAAGTTATTTCTCTAGATTTTGCTCTATTTACAATTTACTCAGGAATTAGCAGAGTCATCTTCATAGACTACTTCACAGTACTTAATTCACATTTATTAAAAACTACTCTAATACCTGATGAGGTAACAACCACCCCTTCTTCTGTCTTTTTTCTCCTAACCATAATAAAAAACAAAAGGAAACTAAAAACAATGACAAGTATCAAAAGCCTATCGAGAATTACCCAAAAACTTAACCAGAGAAATATTGGTATATTTATTTATCCCTAACCAAAGTTAAAAAATAATGGCTACTTATATAAAAATCTTGATATTGACAGCAAACTCCTCTTCCGGCTCAACAGAATTCAGATAGATCCAGATATTCTAGCCACCTATGGAAAGGGGTTCTGAATCCAGATGAAATATACTTTACAAGAACTGTATTAAAGAAGCTTTTGAATCGATAGAAGAGAGTTATCGATAATAATGGAAAACTGATTTTGCTAAAATGATGATACAACAAATTCTTGCATCATTTCTTCTGATCAGATAATATTGACTTTAATAGCTTATTGGATAACCTGATAAATCAATTATTCTTAATATTTTTGTACGGAAAAAAAGATTATCAAATTAGATAATAAAAGGATTGGAAATGATAATAATTATTTTTATTATTATTATTCTTATCATTATTAAAATTATTA
>SEYY01023868.1:72500-107500 GCA_009176605.1 Armadillidium nasatum
ATATATATATATATATATATATATATATATATATATATATATATATATATATATATATATATATATATATATATATATATATATATATATATATATATATATATATATATATATATATATATATATATATATATATATATATATATATATATATATATATATATATATATATATATATATATATATATATATATATAATATATATCGAGTGAAGTCAAGTAGATCCATTCCAGAAACGCTTTCCAAGAGACCCAAGATTCAGACCTAGTATTGATGTGAATGGCAGAAAAATAGGGATGGTTTGCAAAAACTACCCAGAGGAACTCCTGTCAATAGAAGCCAAACAGAAAGCTATGTTGAATAGAATTATAGAATCTGATGGCTGTAATATAAGGTCAAGATCCCATAGTTTTACACTCAAACCAGGATCACCGTTGCTTAATTGTGATGATGAGAACACAACTGAGCGGCTGAAATCCACCTCTGAATGGGTAATGCTATGGGTGGGAGCTAGTCTAAGGACAATAGAGGGAGATAAAATTCCTCGGCAGATAATACTGTCTGGTATTTTTCCAAATAGTGAACAGAAGAATAGAAGAATAAAAGAAATGTAAACTAGGTAAACGATCAAAATCAGGGATTGAAAGTGGAAGGGTGAAAGATCTTAAGACGGATGGAATGCAATGGTGCTGACAGCAAAGATAGTCTCTTTTATGAACTAGAACTCCGAAGCTAAACTGAAATTAAATATTACAATCTCATCCACAAATTCGGCCAAGAGTAACTCAGAAGGAGAGACGGAATGGCGGTGGTAAGGGAATCACTTAATTCCCTTGATACAAATGCCTTCACAACCTATAGGGAAGCAGTAACATAAATTACAGAGGTGTGTGTTTATTAGAATTTTTCACTCAATTTGATATTTATGCTATGAGTAGAGGTAACAAATCCATCTTCATAGCATCAAATAACTTTAACTTTGATAATACTTATTTTAGCATATGTATTTCAAATTGGCATTTGTCTGAAGAGGTATCTCACTCGGACCACATACACATCTGGCTTCAGATCTTAGGAAGGCAAACTCGATAAGTATGGAGAGTGCTCAAGATAATTAACTGGAGCATTTATAAAAAGCTTCTCAAGCAGGGCGTAGACGAGAAAGATGGATCTTTAGAATGTTCGGAAAATAGATTTATCTTCACCCCATCAATAAATACTCATATTAAACTCAAATGAGAACAGAGGACCCCCGAAGCGTCCCTTGGTGGAACTATATGGCAGGAGCTGATCTTTCCAAGGTACAATGTCAGGAGACACTCTAACACAGTAAAACCCAATAAAAACTAGAAGATACATAAAGCATTTTTCGTTGCTTACATTAGATAATTCAAAAAGTCCTAATTGAAGATTCAGAGGAATCTGTGGAAGAACACGGAGGATCAAGTCGAAGTTGCCCGTCTGCAGTGAGTACCTGCTATAAGGGCCAATTCTAATGGTCCAAGTCTCCTAAGAACTGATAGCAATTATACCCACAATCACAAGAAAACTATAAATGACACTAAAGGACAATTTCCTTATTGGAAGTCGTTTGAAAACAAAGAGAAATTGAAAGAATAGGAGATTAAGATTCCTAACAAGTATGCTAAACGAATCTTAGTAATATTCCCAGAATATTACTAAGAGAGATTTTAGGGCAAGTTACCATTCAAGACTGGGGAGGCGAAAATTAAAGATAGAAAGAAATTTCAATCTTAAATTTTCGTTGCAGCAAGCAGAAAAACATTGCAGCTGGACTCGTGGGACACGAATTGCGGAGCATTTTGCTTTAGGAATATTGAAGACCTTTAAAGAATCTTAACCGTGGAACACTCCTTGAGGTGTGTTCCACGTAATCAATAGTGACGTTAAGCTTTAGCCAGTTGCAGCGAAATATTTAGCAGAATCATGATTTCCGTGGGACACTTCTCTGTAGCAATTGTCAGCTGATCTAGAACATAAAAACATTAGAAAAATAGAGACAGTTAGAAGCCACATGGGGCTATCGAGACTGTCCCAGTCAAAACAAATAATAATAATTCTAATACTAACACATGCAACAAAGACTAGGTCTGTCCAAGGTCTGTCCTATCTCTAGTTATCAATTCCTTCATGCAAAGTAAGATAAAAACGTGCTATTATATTTTTACTATGTTGCGACAGAGAAAAATTGAAGATAGAAACTTCTAGCTGATTATTTTAACCCATTTTGCCGTTTGAATGCTGAAAACGTCACGTTCACATCGTTTTTAAGGTCTTGAATTCACACTTCAACGTCATATAATTTGGCATGATGGCGTAAATATAAATAATATTACATATAATCAGCTACTCTTACAAGCATATCACATGGTACAACAGCATGCTACAACTCACGAGAAAACATGATATTGCAAATATTATCGCATGGTAGTTTACATAATGGAACAGATTATCATGGAACATAGTCTTTATTGAATGGTAATGGTAACAAAGAAAATTTTCATATGTATCCTTGTGTCGATTTTCCTCCTCCAAACTAAAGAACTAAAAAGAATCTAAGAAATGTCTTAGGAACATAGGAAGAAAAGGACCATGGGCAGTGGATTATACCTCCATGAGCCCATTAAGTTGATTTTGTCTTTATATTTTCTTTAGAAAAAAATAAAAAGCATTTTATTGGAACCAAATTTTTTTTCCTTTTTTTTCTTATGTTCCAATTAAAAACATAAGAAAATTGAGATAGTAAGAAGACACAAGTGCCTATCAAGACTGTCCTAGTCAAACTATAAAGTACATAATTTAACCCAAATGCACATGCAATATGTATAACCCATAGTACATAGTACATGGTTGAAACTTGCAGTATCAAACAATTGCACATTAAGCTTCATCAGTACTAAAATTCATTACAGAACTTTAGCCACAAACGCCAAAACTACAACTACAGTTCATACAAACAACACAGCTAGTTATTTAATTAGACTGTAGTCATATTTACTGCATGAAAGTAATATTAAAAACAAATTACTATCCCACTAATTAGGCATAGTTATATGACTTACTTGCATGCTAATATAAATTAACTTATACAGAACTAAGAAGGTCAGTGGCATGTGCTCTTAACTTTAATAGTGTAACAGTCAAGGTTAGCATCAACAAAACATAACGTTTTGACATTTTTTTTTAGATTTTTTTTTTTTCTCAAATTTTCATAATATATATATATATATATATATATATATATATATATATATATATATATATATATATATATATATATATATATATATATTATATATATATCATAACATAGTGGTGGAATGAGGAAAAATTACATTTATTTTTACTATTTTTCCCATTTACTTAATAATTTGTTTATTCCAAAATGCATTTTATGTACTTTTCCTTTATGTAGGCATAATATATATATATATATATATATATATATATATATATATATATATATATATATATATATATATATATATATATATATATATATATATATATATATATATACAGTGGAACTCCAATATTCGTCATTAATCCGTTCCCGAGGGGATGATGAATATCGAACAATTTTTCCCATATAGGAATTAACTAAAAATGGATTAATTCGTTCCCAGCCTCGAATTTTGCCTATCTATTCTTTAACAAAAAAAAAATTTTCACTCAAGAATCGATCTCTGTAATCATTTCAAGCACTGTACAATTTAACTACAGTACATATTAATCAGAGTATTGCTATTAAATAATATGTAATACGCACTGTGTAGGCCTACATAAATGCTAAACACAAATAAAATTTAAAAAGAAATTTACCTTTTTAATGAGAAAAACAATGATTGTTATTAAGAGTTTTTATTTTTAAGGTTGTAGGTAGGACGAATATTGACTTTTCAACGATATTGAAAAAAAAGTTTGACGAAAAAACAATGTGAAAATCGAAAAAGACGACTACTGGCGGGAACAAATATTGGAGTTCACTGTATATATATTTTTTTTTTTTTATTTTTTTTTTTTCTATTTCATTTAATAATTTAAACATTTTTTCTTTAACTTTCCTGTTAACTAACTTCATTTACTAACTAGTGTATGATTTTTTACTTTTCAGAAAATTATTTTTTATTTTTGATATATTTCCTTTTTAAGTTTTTAAGTTTTATTTTTTTGTAGATAATACCTAATCCTTTGATTTTATTTATTAAAATTTTTTTTTTTTTTTTGAATGTACTTTTTTTTTAAAAAAAACAAGATGTTAATTAATTTTAATTTTAAATATATATTTTTATTTAAATTTTTTTTTATGTCAACTCTAGCATCACATAACCAAAATATGATCTCAAATATATTTTGCTCTGGAGAAATTCTTCATTATGTTCAAATGTCTCGAATATTTAATGATAGTAAACATTTTGTTGATATGAAACTAAAATATCCAGTTTGGAGAGTTGAAGATGAATTTAAATTACTTTTAAATGTAACTAATAATAATCCAGATAAAGAAGACTTAAAAAAGTTTGTTGAAAAAAATTTTGATCCCCCAGGAAGTGGGTTTGAGCCTTGGATTCCAGATGACTGGAAAAAGAGACCAAAATTTATTGACAATATTCAAGATGTACATCTGCAAAATTGGGCTTTGCAGTTAAATGCCATATGGACAAAACTGGGAAGATCCATTAGTGAAGATGTAGAAAGAAATAGTTCCTTGTACTCTCAGATATACGTACCTCACCCATTTATTATACCAGGTGGTAGATTCAGAGAATTTTATTATTGGGATTCATATTGGATTATTGACGGTTTGCTTCTTTCTGAAATGTTTGATACTGCTCTGAAAATGTTATTAAATTATATTTATTTAGTCGAGCTTTATGGCTATATTCCAAATGGGGGAAGAGTTTATTTTCTTGAAAGGTCTCAACCGCCTTTTTTGATCCCAATGTTTAATTTGTATTATGAAGCTACTAAAAATGACATGTTACTGATGGAAAATATTGCTACATTAGAAAAGGAATTTCAATTTTGGATGAAAAATCGATCTGTCACCATTGTTAAAGATGGAATTACTTACATAGCTTTTCAGTATAGAGTGGAAACAGATTCACCTAGACCAGAATCATATTATGAAGATGTTTTAAAAGCCCAAAATCTCAGTAATGATTCAAAGAACTTGTTTTATTCAGAAATAAAGACAGCAGCTGAAAGTGGATGGGATTTTTCATCAAGATGGTTTCTCTCTGATGGAGAAAGAACTCTGAACTTCAGTGATTTACATCCTTCTCATTTAGTGCCAGTTTGCCTTACAAGTATTATAGCTAATAATGCTAAAACGCTATCTAAATTTTTTGAGATTCTTAATGACCAAAATAAAAGTGATGAATATAATAACATAGCAAATGATATCAATAAAACCATCAGTAGAGTTTTCTGGAATGATGATGAAGGAATGTGGTTTGACTATAACATTAAACAAAATAAAGTTCAAAAAGGATTTTATCCTTCCAATTTAATGCCATTGTGGGCCAAAGCATATGGAACTGAGAGGGACGTAACCTATATAGCTGAATGTATTATTTCCTACCTAAATAGAATTAACATAACCTCTTATCCAGGAGGCATTCCTACATCCTTAATGAACTCTTCACAACAATGGGATCTACCCAATGGTTGGGCTCCTTTGCAATATTTTGCTTGTTATTGGATTACGAAATATTGGAGAAATTAATAAAGATGCATTGTTATTAGCTCATGTTTTAGCTGAAAATTGGGTGGTAAACTGTTATAGTACATTCCAGAACTCATTACCACACGCTATGTTTGAAAAATATGATGTGACTAAGGTTGGAGTTCCAGGTGGTGGAGGTGAATATTCTGTACAAGAAGGATTTGGATGGACCAATGGAGTTGCAATGAAATTATTAAGCTTGTATGGTCATCAAATTGAAACTTCCAAAGTGAAAGATGATCCAGTTCCTGTTATTTTAGGGTTTGTACTATTTACTATCTCTATTGTTGCAGTAGTTAGTTACGCTTGCAAGGTAAAACATAACAGTCAAAAAGGACGCAAATTTAATAATAAATTCATAAAACTAAAAGATGTGAAAATAGAGGAAAATTTTGTATAATATAGAGTTTTTAAAATTTTTAAAGAAATTATGAAGGTTACATAGCACAACTTCAATGATAGTCTTGTTAAAACATTCAAAATAGCAGTTTGTCAAATTCTTCTTTTATATTATTGTGTGAAGCCTGTCAAGATTTTGGTAATGTTTAAAAATTAAAATGTAGATTAAGATGAGTTAAAATATTTTTTTTTGTTTTTAATTCAAAAGTTAAAAAAAGTTTTTAAAATACAATTGAGATGTTACAGTAATTCAAAAAATAAATAAAAAAGTTGATCTATTATAAATTCATCTTTTAAATATTTTAATCATTATAATTGATGGATTAATAGGGACTTCCATGAAAGTTGAATTCAGTAGTAATTATTATTATTATTATTATTATTATTATAATTGCTACTATTATTATTATTATTATTAGTCTAATGTGAAGAAGGTTAAGAATTTGTAATTTTAAATATTGTAAAAGTTCTCTGAATCAGTTGGCTAATGAACAAAGTATTTTTAAACTTGGTATGTCTTTAGAAGCATTAACTGTGTTGTATCACAGATTTTTAATTTATAACATCAGTGTTAGTATGAAGCCCAGTCTTGCTTATTATTGAAACTTCCAAAGTATATATATATATATATATATATATATATATATATATATATATATATATATATATATATATATATATATATATATATATATATATATATATATATATATATATATATATATATATATTCGATTTGTGTCTATAATACTGTTCATATATTAACACAGTTGCTTGGATGAATAAAATATTTGTTTACAAATGAGATTAGGAGTCCCTCATAAAGATGGGGAGAATGTTTTATAATTAATTGATGAAAATAAAGTTTATTATTTATATTAAAATGTGTAACTTTAAATTAAACCAAAATACATGCGTTTTTTTTTTTATTTAAACATTTATAAAAAATTATTATTTATATATATATATATATATATATATATATATATATATATATATATATATATATATATATATATATATATATATATATATATATATATATATATATATATATATATATATATATATATATATATATATATATACTTTATTAATTAATACACTACTTTTCTGTATTGTATATCTCCATGGCGGTAATGAATAAGTCAGTCATGGGATGTTTCCTAGTCATTTATAAGATAGAATTTTTATAAAAATTATTATATTTTCATGTTTTTGATCAAATTTTATCCTAGAAGTTAACAAAAAGTAATCTATTATTATTATTATTAATATTATTATTATTATTATTATTATTATTATTATTATTATTTCTGTATATTGCAAATTCTTGTGAAATAATTATTTAAATAATAGGAAATGATTAGTGATGTTTTATTTTTTAATTATCTTTTAAGGCTTAACTTTATATGGGGTGATTAAAGCTTATATATATATATATATATATATATATATATATATATATATATATATATATATATATATATATATATATATATATATATATATATATATATATATATATATATATATATATATATTGATAAGGTTTTGTATGTCATACTTTATATTGTTTTTAGTTTGGTTGTGATAATGTTAATGGCATTTATTTATACTCAAAGTGTTTCTATGTAAAATAATATGTATAAGGTTGTGAATTTTTATATATATATATATATATATATATATATATATATATATATATATATATATATATATATATATATATATATATATATATATATATATATATATATATATATATATATATATATATATATATAACCTCGTAACTCGAACTTAATCTGTTCTGGAACTCGGTTTGAATTGCACATTGTTGGAATTGCAAAGCAGATTTTCCTATTGAAATACATGTTAAATCAATTTAATCCGTTCTGAACATTCCAAAATCACATTTTTAAAATATTTTTTTTTTGCATCGAAAGGAATCTGAATTCACTAAAAAATTTTATAAATATTAATATAATTCATAAATTATAATTAAAAACATAAAAAAATATTATTTAAACAAAGTTAAGCATTATGAAAAATACATGTATGCAAAGTTAAACATTTCACTTTACCTTTTTAACTAAATTTTTTTTAACCGCCTGTCCAGTCAGTTCGAATATCTGGTCGAATTACAAAGGCAAAAAGGCCGAAAATTTCTGCTTGAATTACAAGAAGTTCGAGTTAACAGGCGTTCGACTAACAAGGTTCCAATATATATATATATATATATATATATATATATATATATATATATATATATATATATATATATATATATATATATATATATATATATATATATATATATATATATATATATATATATATTTAAATTTTTATTTAACTTCAAAGGAGATATTGTTATTATTAGTTAGATGTTTGTAATAGTACAGTTAGTGTATACAAACCATCATTGAAATGTCATCAATTATTTTTAACTTCATATATATATATATATATATATATATATATATATATATATATATATATATATATATATATATATATATATATATATATATATATATATATATATATATATATATAACACTTTTTCAATTCTTTTTACTTCCAGTTACCTTTTCCATCCTCACTCCTACCTCACTTATACCTTATACATGAATGTACAGTCGTGAACAGAAGTTCGTTCCTATTAAGCTGAAAATAAATATTTATATAAATAGGGATCATTTCAGATTCAGCCAATCACAATTCAATTAAGCCCCGCACAATGTTTTTATTTTCTTTTTATTCAAAATAGAGCTTTTATGACATGATTTCCATTTTATATAAATATTTATTTCCAGCCTAATAGGAACGAACTTCTGTTCACGACTGTACATATATATTTTCATTATGCGTGTGGGAAATATTATAAATTTTTTTGCCCTGGAATCAGTTTTCTAGTGATTTTTTAGTCTGTATGATTTACCCAATATCTCATGTTCCCAAACAGTAGGTACAACCACGTATACTTTTCATACGGCTCATTGATAACTGTTTAAAAAAAATATATATATATTTGAATAGAAGTTTGTGTGGAAATTAAGTGCCGCCAAAACCTTGAAACATGAACTTTTAATCAACACTTGAGAAAGTCTGTCTTCCGCGCAGAAGTTTGTTGGTGAAATTAATGTGAGATATGCCCTGCTGATGTAGGATTATCTTTGGTGTAGGTTCGACACTGAGTCTGATCACAAGCAAATCCAGTGTTTAATATAACGAAGCATATTCCCATCGTAGTCATCTTTCCAACATTGTTGCAGCCAGCACCTAAAGTTATGGCATTGCAGTACAGTCCATTGATTGAAGTAGGAGACAAAAAACTCATTACGAGCCACCTCAACATTAAATTTATCCCAACAAAAGTTTTATCTATTTTCAACAAGATTTTAGAAATCTTTGAAATTGTTTAACAGTGGACCCCAAAGAATGTATGCTGAAAATATTATGAACTACAATCATTCACAGATAGGATATGGTAGAATGCTGTCATTATATTAGTCAATTCAACAGTGAAAATAGAGGATATTATGAAAGTATGTGCTAAAGGGAATGATTTGAGAAACTGCAGCTGCATATATATATATATATATATATATATATATATATATATATATATATATATATATATATATATATATATATATATATATATATATATATATATATATATATATATATATATATATATATATATATATATATATATATATATATAATATATATATATATATATATTTTTATTTTTTTTTTTATTTTTTTTTTTTTTTTTTTTTTTTTTTTTTTTAAATTGTATGTTAATTTTATTAATTAATACATTTTATATATGTTTATTTCTTGACTATTTTGCCTTTTATTAATAAGTTTTGTTTGTTTATCTATACAGAAAAAATAGTAAATATTTAAAAGTAAATAATAAAACGTTAATTGCTCTTCTTATAAATAATAAAACGTTAATTGCTCTTCAATCTAAAATAATTTTTTTATTTTTTTTGTGACTGGTGAGTATTTTACTTCTTAATCAAAAAAAATTTATTAACTTATTTATTTATCTAATTTATTTTTTCTCCTTTTTTTCACGCTACATGGATTGTCCTTTTAAACAGGTAAAATATATATTATTTCAGTAGTAGAAAAGTTGCATAGATTGCTGATAATATTTTTTAAAGCTTTTTAAAAGTATGAGAAGTCAGATTAAAAATTATATTATTAAAATGGCTTATTTAAAGATGGCAAGAAAATTTAGACATTGTTCTTCCTTTTGGAAATATGGAATAGTTTTGATTCTTATTCTTACATCAGCTTTAGTGTTTCTAATCAGAAATAAACAGAATAGTGATAAAATCCTCTCAAATAGTGAGACGTGTGAAGTAACATCTGAGCAAAAGGTTCATTTATTTAATCTTTTGAAACAAGTTATTGCCATTTTAAATAAGCTTGATGTTATCTATTTTCTATGTTACACATCACTATGGGGTGCGGTTCAAGAATCTGGTCCTCTACCATGGGATAGAAACGCTGATTTGTGTATATTAAACACAAATTTAGTTACATACGATGAAGCCTCAATTCATAGAATATTTCAGCGTCAAAATCTATCACTTCAGTATCGTTCTAGTGAGGGAGAATATATTATTAAAAATGCAAATTCAAATGGAGAAAATTCTCATGTGAAATTAACAGTTTTTGAAGCTGATGGAAGATTAAATAGGATGTATCGAAGAGTTGGATGGAAGAGGAGACTTTTGCCACCAGATTGTGATGCCCATCCTGATTTACAATGTTTTCCTGCCCATTTAGTTGGTACACCTTTGCCAGTGAAAACTTTTGGACCATTAAGCATTCCAGGCCCAACAGAAGATATGGATTTTTTGAAAATTCAGTACCCAGATACGTGGTGGAAACCAATAAACCCAATTTGTCATAATTAATGTAACAACAGCTATTATATATATATATATATATATATAATATATATATATATATATATATATATATATATATATATATATATATATATATATATATATATATATATATATATATATATATATATATATATATATATATTATAATTGGCAAGAATATATGAGAGAGGCGTTTTTAGACATAATAATCGAATTTAGACGGAATGAACGAATGAGGGGTGCTAGTGTCTTATATTCCATGAAGAGGTGTAAACATTATGGGAACTGGTCACAAAAATGACAAGGGGGTGGAAGAACTTTAGACATATGGTGTCCATGTGTGAGGTCTGTATGAATGCGAAGGTTTGCAAGAGTTACTACTTGGTGACGACTGCGTCAGTAGCCAGAATGGGGCTCAATATTAGGCTTCGGATAAATTTTTTATTATATATATATATATATATATATATATATATATATATATATATATATATATATATATATATATATATATATATATATATATATATATATATATATATATATATATATATATATATATATATATATACGAGTATACTCTAATCATATCACTGATCGCCAGTATGGTTTTTATAAATAGCGCTCTACAGGTCACCTCTCACTTTTGGTCCTCCACTCTTCCGACATTTTGGTGAATCTTTAACTGTCACACTAGACATTTCGAAAATCTTCGATAGAGTCGGGCACAAAGCTTTGATTTCCAAACTTTTTTGGAATTCATCTTCTCTGACTTCTTTTCTGGTCGTTCTATAGCAGCTTTCGTAGACCACCACCGTTCTTTGAAATATATTGAAGTGTTCCTCAGAGGTTTGTTTTCTATTCCCAACTCGTTTTGTTTTTCATTAACCTTCAAGTTAATTGACGAAAGGGAGTTGGCCTTGGAGCAACTAACCTCTGATCTTTCTCGTATTTTAAATTGGAACAGAGAAAACAATGGTTTTCAATGCCTCAAAAACCCAATTTCCCCCATCTTTCTACGCGACACAATCCTCCACACGACTATGATATCTTCGAAAAGACACCACTCAAACCTTCTTCTGACTTTAATATTCTCAAGCTGTGTATCTTTTTCTCGTGATCTCTCTTAGAAGGATCACATTACTGCTTTCTATAAGCAAGCTTCTAAGAGGTTGTGTTTTAAGGTGCCTCCAGAATTTCTTCACGCCACCCCAGTTGCTTGCTCTTTATAAGGGTGTTGTTCGCCCCTGTATGGAGTACGCATCACACATATGGAGTGATTCCACTCATGCAGCTTTCCTTAAAAAGGTGCAGTCTAGGGCTTTTCGTCTTAACTATTTCACTCTCACTTTCTCTCTGCAGTCTCTTCTCTTTAATATTGCTATTACAACGGACTTTGCTCTTCTGAACTCTCCCGTCGCATACCACCTCCATTGAGAGTGGTTCGCGCGACACGTCTTTTTACACAGGTGACTCATCCTTTCTCTGTCCAACTCCTTGACCACAGACTTAACCTGTTTTGCTCAGTTTTTCATATTTCATATTTTCAAATTTTTTTTCTAGTAAAGTCTGAATTTAACTTTTTTTTTTCTTTCTTTCTTTCTTCTCCAACCTCCTTATGACTTGCACACCCTCAAACGCCTTGTATCGGGGCATGTCGGCTTTTGATATTTCCCAATTTTGGCGGAAATTTGTAGGCTTCCGGCCTTTACCCACTGTAAATATATATATATATATATATATATATATATATATATATATATATATATATATATATATATATATATATATATATATATATATATATATATATATATATATATATATATATATATATATATATACTCTGGTGGGGGAGATTGGACAATATCGGAACCCGATCGTTAAACGCAGCATTCACGGCGCTTGAAAGTATGTATAAGTCAAAGGAAGTGTAAAATAGATAAAGGGAGTGTGTTCCATACTTTACCAGTAGAGTATATGTAAGTGATCATAGCGGTTAAGTCTGTGGTCAGAGAGTTGGACAGAGAAAGGATTGTCGCACGAGCCTTCTTAATGGAGAAGGTATGAGACGAGAGATTTCAGAAGAGCTGTGTTCATTGTAATAGCGATAGTATTGAGAGAGTGACGCAACAATTCGACGGGCAGAAAGAGATTGGAGAGAATTAGTGAGAGCGGGAGAGTTTATAAGACGAAAAGCTCTAGACTCCACCTTATCAATGAGAGCTGTATGAGTCGAACCACTCCAAACGTATCAGGGGTACTCCGTAAATGGGCGAACAATACCCCTATAAAAAGAAAGCAACTGGGGGGACGTAAAGAAATTCTGAAGGCGCCTCAGGACACCCGACCTCTTAGAAGCTTGTTTAGAAAGAAGTAATATGATCCTTCCAAGAAAGGTCACGAGAGAGAGAGACAAACCGAGGATAATAAGGACAGATGAAGGCTTTCGTTGTGTGTTTTCGAAGGTGTTATAGTTGTGTAGAAGGTTGTGTCAATAGAGAGATGGAGGAATTGAGTTTTTGAGGCATTGAAAACAACCATGTTTTCTCTGTCAATTTGAAATACGAGAAATATCAGAGGTCAGTTGCTTCAAGGCCTCCACGTCAATTAACTGTATATATTAATGAAAAGTGTTGGGATAGGACAGAACCCTGAGGAACACCACTATTAATAGATTTAAAGGATGAAAGGTGACCGTCTACAACAGTAGCTATAGAACGACCGGAAAGGAAATCAGAGTGAAGGGTAGTTTCCGAAAGCGGGAAGTTTGGAGATCAAAATTTTGTGTCACTCTATCGAAGGCTTTCGATATGTCCAGCGCGACAGCAAAATATTCACTGAAATGCGGAAGACCAAGAGCCAGAGAGAAGGGAAAGATCACTAGAAGAACGTTTCTTACGAAAGCCATACTGACGATCAGAGATAAGGTTTGAATAATTGAGATGTTTTCAAATCTTCCTGTTAAGGATAGATTCGAAAACTTTAGAAAGAACGGAGGTTAAAAAACTGTGACGGTAGTTGGAAAATTTGGCATATATATATATATATATATATATATATATATATATATATATATATATATATATATATATATATATATATATATATATATATATATATATATATATATATATATATATATATATATATATATATATATATATATATATATATATATATATATATATATATATATATATATATATATATATATATATATATATATATATATATATATATATATATATATATATATATATATATATATATATATATATATATATATATATATATATATATATATATATATATATATATATATATATATATATATATATATATATATATATATATATATATATATATATATATATATATATATATATATATATATATATATATATATATATATATATATATATATGTTTATACATTACATATTATTATTGATTGTTTTTATTATCACTTTCCTTGTGCATAATTCGTCTACAGGTAATTTTACGTCAAGTTGAAACTGTTAGCTTATATATTATTATTGATCAAAAGTTAATTTTTACTTAATACAGAGGTCCGCGTTGATCGAACTGATTGAGTTTGTGCGAAGGATTTGTATATCATCTTTAGGGACCGACCGGGGTCTCCTAAATTTGGCCGGGGTTGCCTAAAATTTGTAAAGATATTTAGATATAAAGATATTTAGATATAATTTTAATTAAGATTAATTTAATTATAAGGAAGGAGTAGAATAGCCACCATTCACTTCAAGTTAATGATTATAGGCATTATTTTTAGAAAATTAAAGATTTTGTATAATAAAAGTTTGAAAAAACAAAAAAATTGAAAAAATATTTTTCTGTGATTAATAATACTGATTCAATAGGTTTACTTACGTCGTTAAAGTTTGAAAAAACGTAAGATATAAAATTATCACTACCCTCTGTTCCTGAACTTATCACACCCCCCAAATTCTAAAACTTATGATGTAAATGTTCAAGAAGATTCTGATAGTGAATAGTGGTTTAAGTGAATAATTGTTTATTTCCTCTTTTATGTTGCATTCATTTTGTCCCACCCAATATGTAACGAAGGAATAATGGAATTAAAAACTTATTTTTCTTATATTTGCTTGATTTTATCCACCATTAATAAGTATAATTTGCATTTAATTAAACCCCAGGTAAACCCCAGTTTTCCCTGATTATTAGCTGGGGTCCCGGTCGGTCCATAATCAACTTCAAAGTTCAAACCGCATAGGTGGTTTGAATCATCACTGCCAATGATTCAAATTACAGGGTGATAAGTATTGTATATAAATCTTCTCGTGACTTGCACGATTTACAGAAACTTCTCTATGTCCAATCTAATGACCCAGTTAAATATCAAATTGATATTTCTAAAATGCTTGAGAAACTTGCTTTCGCAGATTTAACTAATATATATATATATATATATATATATATATATATATATATATATATATATATATATATATATATATATATATATATATATATATATATATATATATATATATATATATATATATATATATATACACAGAAATAGAGTTCTAAGAGAAGTCAGAGGTGCGTCTAACGTTATTCCCAAAATTAAAATAAAACTATTATGGTATTACGTTACTGCCGCATATGAAAAGAAAATAAGAGCAACAAGTTGTCTATGTTGGATTATAATTTATATACAGAGATTAAATTTCTTCCAAACGAATTTTTTTAAAATTATATTTTATATTTTTGAGTATTAGATTTTTTTTTCCTTTTTCTTTGTGTAGGAAAAGTTTCAAGGATATTTGAATGAACTTTTACACATATTGAAGCTCGTAAGGTTCATGGAAAAACGAAATAGTTTATGCAGTTGCCTATCATGATTTTATTAATGAAAGTTTCCATATTTTTTTAGAGTTTCTAGCCTCTATCAATACCTACTCACGCTCACGCACGTTTCCATCTTTTTAGTTCTGTTTTCCTCCTATACTCTTTCCTTACCGTTCTTTGACTAAGAATTTGTTTTATTTACGTGTTTTCTATCGTCTTGGCTGCCAACGTAGTGAGCAAGCAAGTTTTCGTCGTCATTCATTCTTTTTGAGAGCACCACTTCGATCAACCCTAGCTGCTAAAAAATAATTCCCCACTGATAGTGAAATTGAAACTTCTCCCTCGCTCTCCTATACTTAACAAATGAAGAAAGATTTATAGTCGATAAGTTTAAATTTTTTGAGATGTATGTAGTCTCTGGATATTCAACTTATTTTTCCTCAGGTCTCTGTTACTCACGAGCAAAACGTTTTTAAGGAGGTTGTTAAAAAAAAGTGAACACGCCCATGTTCACGACTAACGGAAATCTTTCAGGTGAGAATGACAGGTTGCTTGAAGCTTTTAAACTGGAAGATCTATCACAACAGGAAATACTACAGAACAGCAGTGGCTGGGAAAGGAGAAATTATCACTTATTGAGCATGTCAAACATTGAAATTACAAATCACTAAATAAAGGTTATTGAAAGCATGCTTGACATCCATTGTGCTACAATGGCATCACAATGGTAGCGGAATGCGCTAGTTGTCAACTCTCGAGCACCTATACAGTTGGCACCCTTCAGAAAAGAATTGAAGCACCAACGTCACGTTGTAGAGATAAAAAATTAATTTATCATATTGTAATATCTAGTGCATCAGTCTGGCACCTCTCAAGAATATAAAATCCCTCACAAATAAACAACATCAAAGTTCGTTATTGAAAAAAAAAAAAGATATAAAAAATTAGCCTAATTATCTTACTTTCATCATTATAAAAAGAAAAGAGACGAAAACTAAAATTAAAGAGTGGTTCCTGTTAAAACTGAAAAATATCAGTTTTGTAAACGTCTATACTCCGACTCATCCGCAACTGTGAGAAAATTTTTCCTATCTCGAGTAGTGTTCAACACTGATTCTTAATTTTTTCAGACTACGATAAAAAAAATGATTCAGATTTGAAACATTAATTCACAGAAAATAAAATTTTGTAGACCATGAGTAATATTTGAAGAGAAATAAATTTATTTTACTAAATTAAAAGAATATTTCTAGGTATGTGCTTACATCATGCTTTTTAATTCTCATTCTCTAAACTCTGAAAAAATATTTGAGCAGAAATAATCAAAAATATTGCAAAATAACAGATTATCCATAAATCCAAAGTTTAAATCCAAGTATGTTCTTGCATCATTTTTTTTCCACTTTTTAAATATATATATATATATATATATATATATATATATATATATATATATATATATATATATATATATATATATATATATATATATATATATATATATATATATATATATATATATATATATATAAATTTTAAAATGCATTTTTATTATTTTATGAAAATTGTCGAAAGAAAATGTAACCTATTGGTGTTTTAGTTATATTAAAAATAAAATAGAAAAACTTTCGAGCATTTTAGGATCTTAACTTTCCTTATTACGCATAATTTCAATTTTTGTAGCTTGATATAACCATAGTATAACTGTGGTTCATCAACTTTAGGTTTCTGTAGAAAAATTGTAAGAGCTAATTTTTAATTTAATGAAACTAGGCGGTTCTTTCAGAAAATTTCTTATTTCAACATTGTTTTGGTTTGAAATTTGAATTATCATTTGAAGAGCATAAAAATAAATTTACATTTTAATTTATAAAAAAAAATTGTGATTATATTTACAGAACTGAAAAAATATTTAAAATGAAAATTTTCAGTAATTTTTTATTACAAATGTCGGAAGTTCATTTTTGAGTGTTTTTTCCTTTACCTTCACCCATAAGACTTTAAAGTCTATGATTTCACCTCATATGTCTGTTCTGATTGGTTTACTTTGTTCAACTGTTGTGCTTCTCAAAATTCTAAGGAAGAAGAAGAAAACGTTTCAAATGTAAATTAGGCCTGTATTTTTGTGAAAATTCCATTTTGTTCTGAAATTTTAACTTATTTTGTTTTATTTGTTTATTATTATTAGTATCTTTTTAATTTTTTTTTCGACAGGAAATTTTTTCTGATAATTTTTTTTCGAAATTTGCGTCCCAAATATCGGCCATTACTTTTTACTCTTCTAGGTCTAATCATAATATACATAGACTCATACTATTTAAGTTAGAATAAAAAAAAAAAGCAACAAATATCACTAAGTTAACACAAGTTTGTCTATGGAGTATGCAAATTTAAGTCACTAAAGTATTACCCATATTTGTCAAGAATTGTCGTAATATGGATATACCATACAGTTTTAGTTTAATAGTACTATTGATTAATTTTGTATAGTGAGATAGCTTTATTTGTACTCTGTTGAAACTATGAACACAATATATTGAAATGTATTAAAAGTGTGGAAGACCACATTTGTACAATACATTTGCCAAATTTTAATATTTTACAATAAAACCTCTTGTATATGCGGGTTGCCACATTTTGAGTATTGGGTAATTCTACAGCAGAGTGGCCTGATAACTGATTTTCAATTTTTTTGCACTGAACACAGAAAATGTAAAAAATAAGAAAAAAAAAAAAAAATTACTTGAGGGGCCTATAACTATTTATTCAATTAATAAATATCTATACTTTCATTATTATATATTTATTCTATCAAATCTAGCATTTCTTTCATTTGTGATAAATTAAAATATAAACAAAGCCATGGTTGCCAAAATATAAATTTTGTGGCCTATAACTAGGTATATATATATATATATATATATATATATATATATATATATATATATATATATATATATATTATATATATATATATATAGAGAGAGAGAGAGAGAGAGAGAGAGATCTAGGATTCGAGGCCTGGTTGGAGTGTTGGAGTAAAGAAATTTGGGCAGTTCTCTCACACTTAACCCCGCACACTTATTGGTAATAAGTACATCTGCAAAATGGTTACTACAGGTGGGATCTGTGATAGACCTAGCCAGTCAGTGGATATTTGCCATTGACCTGTGAAACCTTGGTTCATCCTTGAATGAATCTATTGACAGGGCCAATAACCCTTCCTAGTGATATATATATATATATATACCGTAAATTTTTTTATTTTTTTATTTTTAATTTTTTATATCACCTCTGGTGGGCAAAGGCCAGAGGCCTACCAAAGTTCCACCAGAGTTAGTGGGAAAGACGGAAGCCTGGTCATATTAATATATATATATATATATATATATTTTGAAGAGGCGTAGCCTGGTCTGAAAAGATTATAAAGGTAAAGAAAATGAAACAACAATTTCTTTATGTTAAGGTGCTCCTCTTAAGCAATGGACTGGAAGATAGGAACACCATCAACCCCAAGGCTGTGGAAGCAGTTCCTTAACCTTGCCCCTTTTAATTAAAAGAAACTATGCTTCCAAAGATATCTACCTCTCTGGTTTCACTCTAGGAAAAGATATAAGCGTAGGCAGGATGTAAAAATATAGTTGTTGTATCTTGCCCAACTTTATAAACTGAAAATTTCATGTAGCCTTGATTGATCAAAAAACCTAAAAGTTATTCAGAATTTTTAATGGTTAGTTTTACCCTGGTAGTGGTTAGTTTTACACCATTTTTGAATAAAATTTTTTATATGGTTAAGAAAAATATTTTTTATACGGTTAAGAAAATTTATATTATTTTAAATGCAAACACTTATCTTTCATATTTTTCAAATCCTCTAAGTTCAATTCTTATATACTCGATATATTTTTTTGGGAACAAACCTTAGAAAATTTATTGAATTTTTTCAAAAAATAAATAAAAGGGGAAAAATTTTTTGAGTTATCATTTATTATATTTATTTTATATTAAACACTGTAATATAAAAACTATTAACCACTGCTCAATATTAAAAAATGGCTATTCAATTGTGCTTTTTAATATAAATGTATAAGAATAGTATTATAGATCATGTAGAACATAATTTGAAGGAAAAAAAAAAAAAAATGTTTGGACTGAAATATTCTTGAAAAATCAGACAAGGATGTGAGCAAAATTTATGTAAATTTTATACTTATTTTTAAGTTTATTCCCTTTGTTAAAATAACTCAGTAATTGACCAGTAGATTGTTAAATCTACTTGTACTTTTCATATTGGCAGCCAAAAAAAATTGAATTACCACGAATATTACCTATAATAAGACTTCAAAATTTTTTTTATAAAAAAAATATTTTTGGGTATAACTTCTGTTCTACTTATGCAAAGTTCATAAAATTTTCAGAGGTGAAATACGCATTTTTATTTAGAAATTTTTTTTGTATATCCAACAATTTTGATGCTGTGCATGGGAAATTTAAAATTTCCTGTGTACAGCATTTAAATGAATGGGTATACAAAAAATTATTCTAAATAGAAAATATGTAATTTGCCCAAATTACTATCTCTGAAAAAAAAAAATTTAATTTTTTTTTTATATCAACTATTTTGTTGCTGTGCATGGGAAAAATTTCAAATTATTGGTTTTCCCATGCATAGCAGCAAAAAGAATGAGTATACAAAAAATCATTCTAAATAAAATTTTTTTTATCTCACCCAGCTGTAACACCTCTATAAAAAAATTTATATGCGGGTCATTTTGGTGCTGTGCACAGCAACAAAATGGTTGGGTATAAAAAAAACCTTGCAGTGGTTGTACAGTTGGGCATGAAATGCATTTTTTATTTAGAAAAATTCTATGTATATCCAACCATTTTGATGATGTGCTTGGGAAAATTTTTAAAAATTTTCCTGTGTATAGAATCAAAATCGTTAGGTATACAAAACATTGTTTTAAATAAAAAATGTATATCTTGCCCAACTTTTAACCTCTGAAAATTTTATGTAGATCGGTTGAAAAATCTAAAAGTTATTCAGACTTTTTAATGGTTAACTTTACCGCATGTGGTTATTAGTCTTACCCTGTTTTTGAGCAACATTATTTTCTAAACAGTAAGAAAATTTACATTATTTTAAATGACCTTAAATTTTATATTATTCAAATCATCTAAGTAGGAACCGACCGGGGCTGGAATTTGGCCGGGGCCGGGTACCCAAATTATTCCGGGGTTATGGCCGGGGTTTAAAATTTGTAAAGAGGTCAAAAGCACTGAAATTTTAGGTTAAGAAAATTAGATATAAGGTTTATTTAATTGTAAGGAAGGAGTAGAATAGCCAACATTCACTTAAATTAATGATTACGTGCATTTTCTCTAAAAAAAAATCAGAAAATTACAGTTTTGTATATTTAAAGTTTAAAAAAAGTACAAAAATTAAAAAAAAAAATTATTCTATAATAGTGATTTAACACGTTTACCTAGGTAAGACCCAAGGTAAAGTTTGAAAAATGTAAGATATAAAATTATCAATTTAACCTGTATTTATACATATCATTGTTATTATTTTATTGCTATGTATAAACTTGTATCATTTAGCTGCATTATTTAAAAATTATTATTTTGTTTATACTTTCAGTCAATATGGCTAAAAGATCAGCTTCTGCAGTATTTGAATACTTTACAATGTTTCAGGATAGGCTCGAAATAGCTAAATGTAACATCTGCAGTCAGAAAATTAGAAGAGACCTCCGGGTGCTCAAGTAAAAAAAATTTCAACCAAATCTTTTTGGAGTATTTAAAATCAAAACACAAAGATGAACATTCACTAGCAGAAAAGGAGCGGTCAAAGAAACAGAAAAGAAAAAAAAATCTTAATTTTTCTTATATTTTGTTTGAAATTTTTTATTATTATTTGAATGATTGAGCTGAAATTTTCAAAATATGTGAATTTTTTCACGAAGTTCTGAGTTGATTTCGAGCATTTTTTGAGTCTAAACGGTTTGAAATTATTTGGACCCAAAGAAAAAAATTTAAAAACACTTGAAAAATTAATACTTTGCCAATTCTTGCATTGGTGGGAATAATATCACGTCTAAAATTTTTAAAAACGTACCCTTCTGGAGAAAAAATTTATAAAAAAAAAAAAAATTTTGAATTTGTTTAGAAGAGGAACAGGGCAACAATTTTTTATTTAGTGCATTTTTAAATGCCCTTTGTTTGAAGCGAGATATAGCCCCTCAAACTTTGGGAATTTTTGAAATTTGGCCAAAAAGGACCTTTTTGAAGGCTATATAAAACCAACGAATATATTATTATAATATAATAATTAAAATATATTATATATATATATAACTAATATTAATATATATATATATATTTTGGCATATATATATAGAAAGGGACTAGGTAATTTATATATATATATATTATAATTTGCATAACCCCGGTTTTCCCTGATTTTTAGCCGGGGGCCGGGCCGGGGCCGGGTATAAAAAATTATTTCCTACATCTAAGTTCGATTATTATATACTCAATATAGTTTTTGGGGGAGAGAACTTACAAAATTTTTCAAATTTTGCCTAAAGAACTACTCAAAAAGGAGGATATTTTTTGAGTTGTTATTGTCATTTATTAAAATACTTTTATACAAAACATTGACTTAAGAAAACTATTCTTCCAAAATAAAATTGATTAAAATTTTCTCTTCAGGGTGGTTAGTTTACCCTGTTTATATATATATATATAATATATATATATATATATATATATATATATATAATTATATATATATATATATATATATATATATATATATATATACCTTTTTTAGGTAATTTTAGTTTGGAAACCAGTACTGTTTATACCTCATAAAAAATGTCAACAACTGTTACTTATGCTGGCCAGAGTAATAAATGGAATACAGCTGAAGATGGTAAGGAAATATAAAATTTGATACAAATTAGTAAGAACATAGGAATAAAATAGAGATTTTTAGAAGCCTCAAGAGCCTATCAAGACTATCATGGTTAAAAATTGAAATTGGATAGTTATGAGTGGTTCAATCCAGACTTGAAGTTTTCCTCATGAAAATAATCTAGTCAAACACACAGTTATACAGTTTTAACAGTTATACATGCAACATTTAGTTTATTAAGCCAAATTGTAAACAAATAAGTCAGCTAAGTTAACATGCAGATACTCATCAAAATACATGACCTTAAAAACTAATTGAAATGCAAACATGGTTTCACCTATTCACTCCTATGGTGATGATTCCATCCTTCATTACTCTTTTCAATTTGAAATATGCCCTTAAACTCCTATGTGCAATCTTACACATCTTTAGGCTTACTAGTTAAGTCTGGAACACACTCCCTTATCTATTTTTTCAACTTCCTTTGACTTGCACACCTTCAAATGGTGTATATCAGGATATATTGACTTTAACTTGACCAGTATTCTAATATTTCCCCCAACTATGGTGTAAATTGGTAGGCCTCTTGCCTTTTCCAACCATGTATATATATATATAACCCCACTGGAAGTAAAGCAAGACTTTCGAAGGGTCAATGCCTTTCCTCATTTAGGCTTACACCTCAAACATAATCCTGATTGAGAAAAGGCAGTAGACCTTTCAAAAGTCATGCTTATGGTTTTTACTTTTGTTTTATATCCTGTAGGGTTGTATATTTATGTAAAAATAACACACGTTCATAGTGTTTGTCAACTATATATATATATATATATATATATATATATATATATATATATATATATATATATATATATATATATATATATATATATATATATATATATATATATATATATATATATATATATATATATATATATATATATATATATATATATATAGGGGTTTAAATATCAATATATTTAAATTTTTTATTTTAGCAAAGCCAGTTGTTGAAACCATAAAAAATTCAAAAGAATTGAAATGCTTGAATTTAGAAGCCAACACATTAGGAGTTGAAGCTGCAAAAGTTATTGGAGATGCCCTGTCATTTCATCCAGAATTTGAAATTGCCCACTGGAAGGATCTATTTACTGGAAGGTTAAAAACTGAAATTCCTGAAGCATTAGTGAGTAGTTTATATATATATATATATATATATATTATATATATATATATATATATATATATATATATATATATATTATATATATATATATATATATATATATATATATATATAATACAAATAATAAATTAGTCAGAAGTAAGATATCCTGTAATTTTCAAAAACTGGATACCATCTATCTTGTTTTTACTATCTGGTAGGATACCCAGCTATTAGTGACAAAATTTTTCTTTGAATTCACATACATATATATATATATATATATATATATATATATATATATATATATATATATATATATATATATATATATATATATATATATATATATATATATATATATATATATCATATATCACACACAGAGATGTACCTCATATAGTACGGTTTCATTAAAGTGCAGATTATTAATTTTAAAATTAATTTTTTTTATAATAAGTAAAAAACGTAAGCATACTTCCTGCTCAGAGCCTGTATTTTACTATACCTGCACTAGACACACATTATTTACTATTCGGTATTCAACTAGCCACGCCACATAAGTTATTTATCACTTTCAATTTTTTAAAATTATGATCACCCTTTTCTTGAATGAAGAGAAGGGGCCAAAGAAGAAACCAGTGCAAACTTCAATATTGCAGTTTTTAGTAATAAAAAAATGAAATCTTTAAATATTTTTTGTTCAGTAATATAGTAATAAAAGCCTTTAAATTTGTTTTATTATTCATTCGTATCATTTTTTAAAATTAATGTCACCCCTTTTTTTTTTTTTGTATGAAGAGCCAAAAGAGATCAGTGCAAACTTCAATATTGCAATTTTTTAGTAATAAAAAATGAAATCTTTAAATATTATTTTTGTTCAATAACTTGACACAACTTTCCACATCTATGACATCTTCGAAAAGCATCCTACTCAAACCTTCATATGTCCTTAATATTCTCTTGTTTTTTTTTTCTTGTAACGTCTTGGAAGAATCATTAATTCTCTTTCTAAACAAACCATGAATTTGAATTTTTCATTCGTATCATTTTATTATTCATTTCAAGCATGGAAATCATCATTAATACAGTACATCGATAATCAAAAAAAATGCTGACAAAACATTATTGGAACAATTATCTTTTTCCTATTCCTTGAATAGTGTGGTTTCAAACAGTACGGGAAGTTACCGTACTATGCGAGGTATACTTGTATATATAAATTGCTGGTGGTGTAAGGATGTGTTTGGTGTGTGTATTCTTAGTTTGTTTTTAATTGGTCTGGTTTGGAAGAAAAATGCTTTTAGTTATTCATTTTAAGTTTTAAATGAAATATCTTTTTTTTTTTGTTTTTTTTGTTTTATCATTGGTAGTGTTATCTTAGTGTTTTAGATAATTACTAACTATAGTGTGCCAAAATTCTGAAGTCGGCAACTTTTACCAGGCTAAATTTTAAGATAAGTTTAAAGTTAATTGTATCTTTTAAGTAGTATTAGTTGTATATGAATATTTAGTAAAAAAAATTTATTTTATGAATTTCATATATATAATAGCTTTTAAAATAAAATACGTTGACTGTTTAGGGAAAATTCATGGTTGTTTGAGGGGGAGTAGATTCTTGTTGGGATGTTGTGTAGGGTATGATAAAAGTTGAAGCACAAACTGACATGGGTTAGTGGGGTAAATAGTGAAGGGGGTTTATTAGATTATATATGTATTAGGAAAAGGATAAGAGATAGATTACTAGATGTGAATGTTTTAAGGGAGGCTGCTAGAGAGATTTCAGACCATTATTTGGTGCTAGCTAAAATTAAAGTGAGGGGGTTTCGAGGAGAGGAGAGAGAGAGATTGAAGGATGGGGAGGGGAGTGGCGGAGGAATTTAGAAAAGAGAGTTAAATTTAGATTGAGAAGAGGTGTGAAAGAGTGTACTTGAAGGAGGTTAAGGGAGACACTATTAGAAAGTGCAAGGAATATGTGTGGGGTGATACTTTTGTGATATTTTCTATTTGCATTGATTTATTCAAATATTTTTTAACCATTGTATAAATCAATGATCTTTAGGTGAGCCTATTTGAGTGATGGTATTGTGATGGGTTGAATTTACTCAGTCTTCTGGCAACACGATTTTTTATTATTGAAGATTAGGATTTATTAAGTCATTTTCCTGTTCGTCTCAAATTGAGAGGTTGGTTTCAAAGATAGCTGCAAGTTGTTTTAAAGAAATTTACATTATTTCCGTTAACTGAAATTGTAAAGGTTGTGTTGCCAAAACGATTCTCGATAAACTTCGATCTCTGTACGTAAAGAGTTTACATGTTGGTTGTCTCTTTTAGAGGCAACCAATTTTGGGACTGAACGTTAAATAAACTTTTAACCCATCCTCGCCGTATTTTCACCATATATCACTTCATTAAAGTATTTGTATCAATTGCTATTGTGTCGTGTTCCACGACATTATATTGTTTTTGTTTCAGAAACATCTATTCTCTGGTATTGTAAGAGCTAAAGCAAGACTAAAAGCACTTGATCTTAGTGACAATGCATTAGGACCTATTGGAGTTGAAGGAATGGTTGACTTTTTAAAATCAGAATCTTGTTATTCACTACAGGTAAGAAACATTAGGGTTATTAAATGGAATTATGTAATCTTTTCTTTATAGTAGTTGTTTTTGCTGGTAAGATATATTTTAACTAGTTTTATTTTGAAATTGAAATATTTTGTAATTTAAAATAGCAATTTTTTTTTTAACAATTTGATTTATTTTAATTTGTCATTAGTTTTATCACTACTCAGAGGTTTAATATGCGTAAACATATCTTTTTATGCCATCACATGCTCATGTCTAATACTGATAAAAATGAGGCTTTATTTTCTTATACAAGCCTACAGGAACTCGTAAATATATGAATTTTATATTTGTCAGAAATTTTTTTATGCATCCGATTAAGCACGTCTGTATCTCTCTATATAACTGCTTGTTTTCAAGTCTGTCTAAAAGATTTGAAAGCTTTCTCCAGTTTTTAAGAGCATTCATTTATTAATATGTTTTTTGAAGAAAAATATTGAAGTGTAAAATATCCTAATTTTTTAATTTTCTATATTATTAATACTGTCTCTATAAATATTAAAGTTTATCTCAGATTTGATGAAAATATAATTCTTTTATATTATAAATAGATAAAATTATTATAGGCTTATAATATGTAATTAAATGATAAACCTAGAAAATTTAATACAGTATAGAACTTGGTTAACCTTTGAGTCTTTATATTGGTACTTGACAATTTACATAAATCTTATTAATTAATGTGTCACAATGTTTGTTCATTGATTTTTAAATACAATTATTATTATTATTATTATTATTATTATTATTATTATTTTTGTTCATGCAGGAGTTACGTCTTAATAATAATGGACTCGGAATAAATGGAGGAACAATGCTTGCTGAAGCTTTAATTGAATTGTCCAAAAAAGCAGAAGCAGCAGGAACACCACTGAAATTGAAGGTAATAAGTTTTGTAATATTTTAAAAGACCTCACTTAATATTACAATATATATATAATATATATATATATATATATATATATATATATATAATATATATATATATATATATATATATATATATATATATATATATATATATATATATATATATATATATATATATATATATATATATATATATATATATATATAAATAAGAAAGAAACAGGTTAGAGAATCCCGGAGCTAAAATATTTTCAAAATTTTTTTCTCTCGTGAAAAGTTTGGAAGAGATCGCCATGCCTCAGAATGGAATTTTTCATGCGGGTATTACAGCACTTGCAGAGTCATTCAGTTTAAATACAAATCTTAAAATTATTAATCTTAATGATAAGTGAGTTGTGTGTATATATATATATATATATATATATATATATATATATATATATATATATATATATATATATATATATATATATATATATATATATATATATATATATATATATATATATATATATATATATATATATATATTATATTATTATTATTATTATTATTATTATTATTAATGACAGTACTTACGTGAATTTTTCAGTACATTTACGTTAAAGGGGGCAAATGCAATGGCGAAAGAATTACCAAAAATGAAAAATTTAGAAGTCATTAACCTTGGAGATTGTCTCTTGAAGACCAAAGGTGCCATTGCTATTGCAGAGGCTTTGAGTAACCTCACTCTACTGAAGGTTTGTTTTAGAGTTATTTGAATTATCTAAGCATTTTTTTGTATATATGAAGGTATGAAGTTAACGTATTTCACTTTATTTTAAAAATGCCTGAAGAGATTGTTGAATTTTTAATAAACCTTTTTATTTAAAATTTTTTTTTTTTTTTTTTTTTTTTTTTTTTTTTAACAATCCTTCTCTTAGTCACCAAAAAACCTTTTAATCAGAATTTCAAAAAAACTGTGCTTTTATGTTATTCATTATTTATTATATATATATATATATATATATATATATATATATATATATATATATATATATATATATATATATATATATATATATATATATATATATATATATATATATATATATATATATATATATATATATATATATATATATATGATATATATATATATTGCAGGAAGTGTATATGGATAGTAATGAAATTCAACCTGATGGAGGAATAGCTATTGTTGAAGCTGTAGCAACTAATCCCAATATTTCTCATCTTATGCTAGACGGAAATTGTTTTGGTAAATATTCCCTTTAAATTCACTGTTATATTCTCTCTTAATGCTTATTATATATTATATATATATATATATATATATATATATATATATATATATATATATATATATATATATATATATATATATATATATATATATATATATATATATATATATATATATATATATATATACGCCACCGCTCACGGGCAGAGCCCTTTTCAAGGAGGGGGCACACACACATATTATATATATATATATATATATATATATATATATATATATATATATATATATATATATATATATATATATATATATATATATATATATATATATATATATATATATATATATATATATATATATATATATATATATATATATATATATATATATATAAATATATCTAAAATAATATATAATGGCAAAATATTAATAAATTTAAATGACCCTACTTATGTTTATTATATATAACTAGGATTCATTTTATAGGGTGTATAGACCACTCATTTCCCATTTAGTTTTTTTTTTGTGATAGAGTGATAATTTGTAAAAAGGGATATTAATTTAGTGTTGGGCAATTTAGATATACATTTCAAAGGTTAACTTCAAGTTTTCGTTCTTTTTTTCTTGCCAGCTATTTATTGATGAAAAAAAATTTATATTTCAGTTGAATACTTTTAAAATTATCAATTTTAAAATGATTTGAATGTTTCTTTTTGGTAGTAAAGTATTTTGTTAAAATATTCACTAATTATTTATCAGTCCTCTTTGTAATTTATTTATTTCATTTTTCTATAAACAGGTGAAGAAGGTGCCGAAGAAATTGTAAATATGTTAAAAGACTTCAACAAAGAAGATATTCTTGGTTCTTTAGATGATATTGAAGAGCCAGATGACGAAGAGGACGACGAAAACGAACATAGGGAAGAGGCTTCCGATGATGAAGATGAGGAGGATGAAGTTGATGTTGAAGAAATAGAAGGTCCTCAAATTGGCATTAGTCCTCTTAAAAGAGATAGTACAAAAGATTTAGTTAAGCCAGTGAAGGTAATATTTTAATTTGTCATTCTAAATTTTGGTTAACAATTTTAATGTTACAGTAATAATAAATTATACTTTAAATAAAGAAGTTAGTATTGGCATATTTTTGAGGAAAACGAAGTATTTAAAAAATTTAACACACTTCCTTACCTTAATATTTATTAAATAAAATCTACAAAGTACAAAATTGTAACATAATATAAACAAATGAAAATTGTAAAAACAAAAAATGGTTATTAGTGACTGATTTACTACATATGCAGTAATAAAAAAAAGGAATCTTAACAGAGGCAAGTAAGCGAATAGTTTAATAAGAATAGGAATTGGAACAACTTCAATAAAAGTTGTAGTTTGCAGGAAATCCTGATATGTATATTGAAGGAAATAGTGTCAATTATTTCTGTGATATTATCAAGACTCTTGAGTTCGAAAATGTTTTTGCAATTTCCAACACTTGATCCATCATTTTAAAATTACCAGAGTCTGGCTCCATCATATTAAAATTTTATATTCATAAAGTTCATTAATTCTATTTTATAAAATTTATGAAGTGCCAGGAGCTTAAAAATAAACCCAATTACGTTCTTTATCGAAAAAGATCCCAAGTGCCAAAGTTTTTATATTCTTTATTTGAGAGCCTTGCTGCCACTTAGACATGACATTAAGAGTATTATATTTTCTCCCTTTCTGTGCACTCTTGTTCATAAACTTTATTTGGGTTCGATTTTGGAAAACCTCTCTTGAACCTCTTTATGTGAAGCAGAATGCTACATTAAGAATTAAAAATATCTCTTGCCTCGCACTTATGTTTGGGACATTAGTGATGTAAATCTTCATGAAAAGATTAGGTATCATAAACATGAAACAAATTTGCAAGTTAAGCATACTCTTTTTTTTTTTTTTTTCTGCTTGGGTTTTGGTTGATAATTACAACGAGTTTATTGCAACAAAAAAAAAATGGACATGTTTCACCCATAGTTTCCACTGTATTTTGGGTATCCTCTCGTAAGAACTAAATGAAAATTTGGAAAGAGAAATTTTTAATGTATTATAGTTGCTAAATAACTTGCTTATAGTTGTTAGACAATCATAATCATAATTTGCATTTGATGGGAGTTGAATTGAGTATGCTAAATCTATTTTTGTAATATTGCAATATTAATAATTTGTCAGAAGGCATATACTTTGCCTATCATAGCCAGTAATAGAATGTATTTTTCTATTTTTTTTTTATACTACCATTGTGTATTATTACTATTGTTTAATAATAATAAAAATTATTATTATTTTTATATAAGAATTCTTGTAAACCATATAACTATGATTTTGACCTTCATAATTACCCACTAAGCACTATCTTTTTTCAAATAAGGTTAGTCAGGTCAATAGTTTTGGTGGTTCTCAATAGGAGAGTACCGTGACCATTATAATAAAGCTTTTCATTATTAAAATAAATTTTAAATATTTTAAGTTTGAGTAGCTTTGTAAATTTCTATTTATACTATATATTATTTTTTATCTTCGATTTTAGTGTACTCCTGCCGAATTTTTGGAGGCTCCTTCAGCTGGTCGATTATTAGGGTTGTCAGGAGGTATATTGTCATCTTTCCTCCAAGAAGCTAAAAAAAGAGCGGAAAACCCCAACAGAGATGTGGACTTTGGTGATGCACACTCACCAGAAGCATTAATTGAAGAATATATAAGGCTCTTTGTTACTGTGGCAACATTCTCTACTTGCAATATCAAAAGTGTAATTTATCATTATTTATTATTATTATTATTATTATTATTATTATTATTATTATTGTTATTATTATTATTTTCTTCTTACTGTCTTATCCTCAATTTTCAGCCAAAGGAGAAAGTTGTACATTTGTGCGCAACGATTTTGTTTGCTTATGTGTTTCTATTTTGGAGCCTTCTGAATATTCCACCTTGTGGCTTAAGTTCTCTTGCCATTTTATGACTAAATTTATTTGTCCTTTTTATTTATCTCCTAATTCAATTGACTATCCTAAGGTCTTTGACTATCTAAGCTCCAAAATAAAGCACATTCTCTCTTCTTTCTCAGAAATCATGTTAGGTGATTTCAATATTCACCACCGCCAATGACTTTCTTCTAGCCTTCATGATACAGCCCATTAACATGTCTTTTTTTCCAATTCTCCATCCAAAACCAAAACGTCCTTGAGCAGTTGGTACAGCTCCCTGCTCAAATCCTTAATCGTCTTGGAGATAAACCCAACATTGTAGACTTTTTTTAAACTTCTAATCCTTCTCCTTATACTGGGAAACTCTATCCTCCTCTGGGTTCTTCCGATCACTTTATCTCTGTATCCTCTTCAATCTTTTCAAGTCTTCCGCAAGAAAAACCCCGTCCATTGCCAGAAATGTTTGTATTATATCGGTGTGCAAGCTGGTCGTACTTTTTTGATTTCCCGTGGAGTGAATATCGCTACCGTGGGAGGGGCCCCTCAGAGTGTGCAGAGCTCATTACCAAGGTGATTCGCTATGGTATGATTACTTACATTTTATAATCTTTCCCTTCTACTAAACCTTACATTTACAAGCCTTGGTTTAACTCTGCATGTTCCTATGTTATTTGTAACAGAGATGCTGCCTTCAGGAATTACCGTCGTCTTCAAATTTCCGAAACTTATGCAATATATATTCATCTCGTAATCGTCCAAATCTATTCTTGGCAACACCAAAATCTCATTTCTCAGTACAAAATGCAACAATTTAATATGTAACATAAACTAAACTTCAGCTTCAGCTATCTTCTACAGAAATTATCAATTTTCCTTTCATGCAAGATTTTGGTATCGGTTATTTTTTACCGATAACGATACAAAAATTTTATTTATCAATATCACAAAATTTACAGATACCGATACTTTACTTCATCCCTAATATATATATATATATATATATATATATATATATATATATATATATATATATATATATATATATATATATATATATATATATATATATATATATATATATATATATATATATATATATATATATATATATATATATATATATATATATATATATATATATATATATTATATATATATATAAACCCATAGGTTGACCAATGCAGATTGAGATATTACACTTTATTTACAAACACCAATTCATGCAATTTATGCAAAAATATACAAAATTAAAAATAATTCAGGAAACAAGCTTTCGCTCCTTTTCAGGAGCCTCTTTCAGGTATCACTGAAGCGAACGATCTTCCTTTTCGTAATTCCAGGATTTTTATTGTGGTAGTTGGTTGTTGCTTAACCTATTAAAGAATGGTGAGCGGAACATGATAGAATTTTGCAACTGATCGATCTTGTAGTCACCTTCACTTTGATTATAGTTAGGTAGATTTTTGATACAGAAGGCTTCGGTTATTTTTCTTTTATTATAGTTGTTTATATGTTTAATGGTACAACTATCCTTTAGATTAATAATATGGTTATTTTCTTGTCTATGTATGGTGAGGGCTGAGTTTTGGTTGTCTGTTTGTAGGTCATATTTATGCTGGTATAATCTTCTATTGTAGTCAGTGGTTTCCCCTATATATTTCAGATTACAACCCGAACAAGGTATGCTGTAGATGCAGGGGGGGGTTTGTGTTTGTATTTGTCGCATTAAACATATAAACAACTATAATAAAAGAAAAATAACCGAAGCCTTCTGTATCAAAAATCTACCTAACTATAATCAAAGTGAAGGTGACTACAAGATCGATCAGTTGCAAAATTCTATCATGTTCCGCTCTCCATTCTTTAACAAGTTATACAACAACCAACTACCATCATGAGAACCTGGAATTACGAAAGGAAGATCGTCGCATCAGTGATACCTGAAAGAGGCTCTGAAAAGGAGCGAAAGCTTGTTTCCTAATTTTGTGTATATTTTGCATAAATTGCATGAATTGGTGTTTGTAAATAAAGTGTAATATCTCAATCTGCATTGGTCAACCTATGGTTTAAATAATAAATAATAGATATAAACGGAGTAAATATAACTCAATAATAATAATATATATATATATCTGTATATTGCATTGTCAGTCACCATTTAAATCTACCTCAGGGGTCTGTCCTATCTTAACTTTTTTTGTTTTCATTAATGAACTTTTCTCTATTACCTAATCACCTATCCTATAGATAGGCTGGCCTTGGGTCAACTGAGTCTTAAAAACTCAGTTCCTCCATCTCTCTACTTGTCACAACCTTCCACACGACTATGATGTCTTCTTTGAAAAAACAAAACTCAAACCTTCGTCTTTCCTTAATAATCTTGGGTGTTTCTTTTTCTTGTGATCCTTCTTGAAGGATCACATTTTACTCTCTTTCTAAGCAAACTTCTAAGAGGTTGGGTGTTCTGAGGCGACTTCAGAATTTCTTCGTCATCTCAGTTGCTCACATTTTATAGGAATGTTGTTCGACTCTATTTGGAGTACGCCTCACACATCTAGGGTGGTTCCACTCATTTCGTTCACCTGGAGAAGATATACTCCAGAAATTTTCGTCTTATTAAATTTTCCGCTCACACTAACTTTTAGTCGTGTCTTTCTGACCTTCGAACTTTTGCGTCACTTTAAACTATCACTATTACAACGGATATAGAACTCCCCCGTCGCATACCTTCTCCATTGAGAAGGGCTCGTGTTTTACGGCCTTTCAACACAAGTCTTATTCTTTCTCTGTCCAACTTAACTTAACCACTATGCTCGGTCTTACATGTATTCAACTAGGAAAGTCTGGAGTCTGGAACACACATCCTATATCTATTTTCCCAACTTCTTTTGACTCACACACATTCAAACGCCGTGTATCTAGACATCTCGACTTTAAACAAGCTACGATTCCGACATCCCTCCAACTCAGACCTTTGCTCACTAGAATATATATATATATATATATATATATATATATATATATATATATATATATATATATAATATATATATATATATATATATATATATATATATATATATATATATATATATATATATATATATATATATATATATATATATATATATATATATATAATATATAATAATAATAATTTAATTAGGTGGTAGATATTGTAGAAGAATTAACAAGAGGACTGATGAAAGAAGCTTTGAAAGTAGCTCAGGATAACAGTTTATCGTCTGTGGTCACGAACTGCATTTTAGTTCATTTTGGCTTA